>JACGDI010005605.1:49204-74242 GCA_014898725.1 Jacaranda copaia
TTGTGCAAAAGTCGACTCCATAAGGTCGAATTCTTTTTCGGTTTCTTTTTTCTTTATTTGAAACAACCCAAATTTTAAAATACTGTAAACTAGAACCACTAAACAAGACTATTTATTTTTGGGCCCAATCTAATGGGCCGAAGCTTTCCATAAAGCCCACAACTGAGCCCAGTCTAATCTTTTCACTTTCAGGCTTTCAGCAATGGATTAATGTGAAACTCAAGTTCTCCACCGCTCCTCTCGTAGAAGGGTGCTTTCTGCTTCGTCGATGGCTTCCGTCTTCTCTTCCTCAACCTCAGCAACTTTCAGGTATACCTCTCAATAATACAAACGTGTAGGGATGTGTAAACTTCATTTTTCTATGTTCTTATATTCCCGAATTATAGTTTTTGTTTAATTTTTTTGGGTTTGAAATTAAATTTTTGTAATGTTACTGGTACTTCCGTCTTCCATCCATGAATGCTCCTTTGCGGAAACTGACCAGTTGGTAATTAACTGTGACAATGGGCGTTTCATGTATATTGGTTACATCAATGATGGATAATTTAAGTAAATTGTATACGTGAAACATATTTGAGTGAAGCAAAGTAAGCATTATTTTTATGGAACAAAGAATGTAAGACGGATAATAGCTGATTGTTCTAGCATTTGCCTTTAATTAAGATGATGTTTGTGGGATTGATATTGAATTCTTGTTTGTTTATGTATTTTTTTTTTCAGGATGAATGCAATGTATCTAAAAACTCAATTGGACCACCTACAATTGCAGAAATCGTTTATGTGTTCCAGTGCCCAAATGAGTGTTCCAATTCCCCAATGTAGTCTTAAACTTTATATGGTACCATGTAATCCACTTTTTGGACGGCATGGTGTGAGAACTTTTGCGTTGGATAGGTTGGTAGAAGCCGGAAGCAAACACTCTGGGAGAGATGTGGCTTCAGGTGTTTTGGGTCCAAATAATTCCAAAAGGTATATTCTTACTTAGATAAATGTCTTATCGTACTGTTGATAGATAATACTGAGTAATGTAGTTACCCTTCACTGATCAATGTTATTTTTAATTAACTTGACCTGCAAGATGTTTGTTGTTGGTAATCAATATTTGCCACGTGTATTACTGACATCTGTTTATATTCTTTTTATCAGCACCATGATTTTCACCGAAATAAAAAGTTTGCTTTTCAACAGATGTTGGAAAGTGTAAACATTCTTAATTTTCAGTTTTTTATAGAAATAACAGTTTCGCAAGGAAGAAATATCTTCTTATTAATAAGAAAAACATTCTTGTTTTTATGTAGTATTTTTAAAATTTTTATGCAAAGACTTTTGGATTTTTTTCCCCAGTGAAGATGTCACACACTAAATGTTATAGTACTTCGTTTTAGATTTCTTGCCTTAGTTTAAGTGGCATGTGCATCTGTCAGTAGGTCCAAAATTGTTGATAACTCCTCGTGAACTTACCTGACAGCTTAAATGATCTTGAAGGACAGCTTGAGGAATTATTTGATGAAGTTAAGACTATGATTAAACTGGGAAGGGAAGATGATGCTATAGATTTGCTTCAAGCAAATTATGAAGCTCTTAAGGCACAGTTGGACTCAGGTGCTCGAGGAATCGAAGAAGCTGCTGTTCTTGATGTAATAGCTTTGGGTTACATGGCCCTTGGAGACTTGAGGACTGTCAGGTCCCTCCTGGATGTGGTAATTTAATTTGCAAAATATTTAGGTATACTATTCCTGCATTCTTGTGTATAACTTCGGTTTTAAGACCTTTAGTTTGCAGAGAGAGAAAAAAATGTTCTTCATAATTTAACATGATAAATAATTTTGATATGAGAGGTAAATATATGACACTTGCAAATTTATTTAGCCAACTAAATATACATTTTTCTCCATTAGATAAGTGGTTGTCTCTACTTCAATATGTTATATAATGCAGCACTTTTGAGGGGCATCTAATAACTGTTATGGAAATACAATGTCTATTTCGTTACTTTACACTCTGACTATATATCATGTTCGACTGTTGCCCCACTTGAATCTGATTCCAGTTGCATGAGGTTGTGAATGGGTTAAAAGACGAGGAGCTGTTTCTTGATTCAATACTAATGCATTTGGGCAGTATGTATGCCAAGTTGGAAATGTATGAGTTGTCCATTTGTTTCTACAGAAGATCCCTACAAATTATGGAAAGAAACTATGGTAAGTCGAACTTCAACATTTTAAATGCTGTCAGTTCATTACCGATGCACTTAGTGTGTTTCTCTGTGCATGAAATGATGTATGCTGTTGCTTTTCTTAGCGCTTTTTAATAGGATATATTACAACTCTTGTTTTTTGTCATCCAATATCCGTTTTCTGGATGAAAATGGTGGATGTTTCTGTGGTTTGGAACCACAGCTAATTAAAATGCTAATTGGCATTATTCTGCAAATTTTTCATAACCAAATTTGCTGAACGTAGCCTCTATATGAAATTCTCTTTTTTCCTGTAGGAAATAAGAGCTCATTCCTCTGCACACCATTGCTGGGAATGGCGAAAGTTCTGGGCACTAGAGGTAGAGCCACTGAGGCAATAGAAACATACCAGCGAGTTATTAAAATATTAGAATCTAGCAGAGGAGGGGAGACCGAGGAACTGATAGTGCCATTATGTGCATTGGGCAATCTTCTTATAAAGGAGGGAAGAACTTCAGATGCTGAGTGCACATTCAATAGGTTAATATTGCATCATGCATAAAGTTCTGCCACATAGATATCCTCTTTTCATTCTGATGATCTATTTCTTTCTTCCCATTTGCACCAGAATTCTAAACATTTATATGAGGTCATATGGAGAAAATGATGGAAGAGTGGGAATGGCTATGTGTTCTTTGGCCCAGGTGAAATGTGCAAAAGGTAAATTAATAAGTGATGCTATTTATTTTATGTGAAGCACTAAAATCATTTGCTCTCAATGAACCAGGCTCTTTGAAATCAAGTTTCAGTTGATGGTTATGCATAAATTATGTTGCTTTTACTTATCTAGGAGCATGCGATGTGATTCCTTCTCCTACATTGGAACCCAGATTAATGGAATAATTAAGTTATATTAATTTGTCAAGTCAGACTGTGGTGCAAAGCTGTAATCATTATTTTCATGTTGAGCCAGCAAAAGGAAAGGGAGAGATTCATTATGCACAATACTTTAATTGTTTCTTCTTTCCTTCTTTATTTTTCCTCAGTGGGCAATGCCTTTAGAATTGGCTTATTCACTTAATTGCTCAGCTAAAAAATGGATTTAGGTTAAGTCAATTATTAAGTTTTGTTGTGATGTTTTTTTAAAATGCGTTTGGATAACTTGAATGCTTACCATCATGATATGGCCCTCCTTGCATATCACTGTCACCCTTAGAGGCATTCCTTTATAAACCTGTCTTTTTCTGCAGGAGATGTGAATGAGGCCATTGAACTATACAAGAGTGCTATCCAATTCCTGATGGATTCAAAATACATGGCATCGGATGACAAAGTCATGGAGAAGATGAGACTAGACTTGGCTGAACTACTTCATGTAGTAGGAAGGTAGGAAATGTGCTTTGACTGGTGTACTTCTATTTATCTCAAAGCTCCAGTGGCAGGACTGAGATTTACATTTATCATCATTTTGTGGGAAGCTTCCCTTTTTTCATTCTGTGCTTTGGGTTTTCTATTTATTGTGCCAAGATCCTTTGCTGAGCATGAAATCATATGTTGTCATTACCTCAAAAAAATAATTATCTTTGAAGTTGTGTATGATAGGTGGTCCTCCTGTTCAGTGAACTCAATTTTTTCATACTCTAATATCACAGTTGAATGACAAACTCTTATCAGAAGTTGAGCAAGTAAATATGTTAATTCATGAAATCTAGGAGTATATTTTTAAAAACTTACAATAGTATTTACTGGTTGTTTTATCAGTATCTGATAAATTACTGGCATGCATATCTAGGCATATGTAGGCAAGTAGCACGTTACCTGTCACAATCTTAAAGCTCTATTTATCTTGATGTGATCTCACAATCTGGGTTGCTCTCAGAGGAGAAGAAGGCCGAGCCTTGCTGGAAGAATGCTTGTTGATATCTGAGAAGTCTAAAGGAAAAGAGCATCCCAGCTTAGTACCCCACCTTGTAAATCTTGCGACCTCCTATTCACGCTCAAAGAATTTTGCTGAAGCTGAGCGCTTGCTCTGGATAAGCTTACAAATAATGATGAAGTCTGTCCCCCCTGATGACCCATCCATCACCTTACCCATGTTACATTTAGCTGTTACTCTTTACAATCTACACCGTGATGAAGAAGCAGAAAGACTTGCTTTAGATGTTCTACGCATCCGTGAAAAAGCATTTGGAAAGGAATCTTTACCAGTCGGTAAGCCTATAAGGATCTTCTGTAATTTTCTAAATGTGACATTCTGAATTTCGCGACAGCGAAGTATTTTGACCAACTGAAGTCTTCGATTCTCATCTTTTTGCACATTATGGTATTTTTCTTGTTTGGACAATTTCTTGTCACTCACTTACCCAATTTGCTTTGTAAACTGACTCAACAGGAGAGGCTCTTGATTGTTTGGTGTCCATCCAAACCCGACTGGAGAAGGATGACTGTGAGTTGGTGGAGCTGCTCAAGAGGGTTTTAAAAATTCAGGAAAAAGCTTTTGGCCGTGATAGCCAAGAGGTTATGGAAACACTTAAGAAACTTGTACATTACCTGGACAAAATGGGGATGAAAAATGAGAAATATCCTCTGCAGAAGAGACTGTCCATACTGAGAAACAAACTCAAACAGATGGCTATCTATTAGCAGCTGTCTTCTTAAAGTTGCATACTTTCTGATAATGGAGTTATTCTAGAACCTTGGCTTTGATGCTATGAACAAGCTATAGAGGTACCTTGGCATGAGCAACCTGCATTTCTGAGATCCGACGATGAGGTACGGGCATTTTACTTGTTCTAAGTACATAGACATTCTAATTCTTCAAGAGGTTTATCTAAAAGATTCAGATTCGGAATAATAACCGAGAAGACTCTTGGGAGATGTTAAAATTCTAGTTTTACATTTTTGATGCTCTATATAGGTCATATTCAACTTATCATCTTTGCCCTGTGGATCAATGTGTCACAGGAATTGGGGAACACATTCAAGTTGCTCTTGCAAGGACAACCTCAGTTCCGTACCTAAGGGTGAGTTTATACGTTTCTCAAAATATTTTTATAAGATATTTGTAAATTTATAAGATATTATATAAATTTTTTAAGAAGATTCTATTTATTTATCCAAATTTCTTTGGTGAAATAAATGATGATAAAGTCGAATAATTTGTTGTCTCTACTTAGGTTAGGACAAGTGAGTCAGCCCCATCGTGTCACACATCTACGCACAATCCCTTCACAGCCACAAATTCTTTTGTCCAACGAGTCATAGTCTTTCGAATTATCCTCCAACTTTTCTCCACATAGAATTAACTCCACCTAGAAAGCAAACAAATCCCTAGAAGTTTGTTGTTGCAACGTTTTGCATGCTTTTCCATCACTATTCATTTCACCTTTTTTTTTCTCCCTTAAATATATGTGTATATATATATATATTATTTTTTATTTTTCTGGGTTTTCTGGGAGAGTCTCTCTGAAATTGATAAATCACAAATCACAATGTAAAAGTAAGTATTATTGATATGTTCGACTATTTCAATTTTTTCACCTTTCAATAAATTATATGTTAGAATTTTATAAGTTTTTTTAAAAAAACGGGAAGTTTTTAATTTATTTTTCAAATTATATATATTTATTTAATTTTAATTACGTTGATTATAAAATTATTATTGCTAATATTTTATTAGTTTATCGATCCGAATAATTTAAGAGTTTATTTTTAAAATAAAATTTAGTAAAATATCCTTTAAATTTTATATGAAAGGAGGTTTTTTTTTTTCCTTGATGACACGTGGACCCTTACCACAAAAAAATAGAAACATTAGCCCCAAATGTTTATGCTTTGTTTGGTTATGTTTTTTCTTAACAACATCGTTTTAAGGAAATATAATCAATTATATTTTTATTTTTTTTTTCAAATGCACATTCTCTAATATATACATACATATTATATATTATATATTTATTATTTTAATATTAAAAAAATTACTTTATTTCATTTTCACCCCAAAAATTTGATAAAAACGTATTAATTTAATTGCTATATAAAAAATATTTCTTTCAAAATATAAATAAATATATCAAAAAATAATTTTCACATTTTTCAATAATTCATTATCCCAAAATACATAATAAAATCAAATAAAAAACATAACCAAACACTACCTTAATTTTCGATGTCCCTACTCCGTTCTATTGAATGGTATTTTTAGGTTTACTTTTTCCTTATTTATTCTATATTAAATTTGATAATTATAGTAGAATATTTCTTTTGATTAATCTTTTTTTTTTTTGAAAGAAAAAGAAAAAGGGCTCTGGGCTCCTTCTCGTGCTTTCCTGCTCTCTCTTCTAATAAATTCAAAATTGTTGACTTTTGAGTTAGCTGCCCAAAGCCGACCACGCTCGCAACCCGGCCGACCATCCACCATTCCTTATCCGCCACGTACCCAACACCTCCCACCCGATTTACGTATTCGGATATTATTTAATAAAATTATTTATTTTATATCGACATTTTACTTTAATTATCGTTTATTATTACGTTTAACTTTTAATAATTTACAAATTACCTAAGTTTGAATAGTATTCGTGTGGTTAATATCAATTTTCACTAATCCTACCCGTCATCAAATGTAACAATTTTCAATGATAGGGGCTGGCTAACTATTTTGGAGGTTGATTTGTTCTACTTACCTATCGGATGTCTACCATGTCATAAATTAAGATTTTGATAAAAATTAAATATTTACCATTAGGTAGAATTAAAATTGAGTTCATTGAATATTTTAAAATAAAAATAAAAATACAAAAAAAAATCACATTCCAATTTTTGAAGTGAGGAAGAATTCGAGATAGGTTTGATTTTGCCTAAATCATTTAAGACAAGGAAATCTGGCCTAAATCATTTTAGGCAAGGAAAGAAAAAGTTGACTGGTCAATATTTATAATAAAATTAATATTAAAAATTATATATTTTAATAATTAATTTTAGTATTCCATATGGTATGATTTACTTTTGCGAAAAATCAAAACAATTGAATATTAAAATTTTGTAAAAATTATTGTTGAATATTAGACAATTTTCAGTCTAGTGGCATGTATGGTCCAGTGGTATTATTTTTCTTTATTATGTGGAAGGCCTTGAATTCGAACCTAAACGTGCTCTTTTGTGCATTTGGTTATGTAAATTGTACATTTCAATTTACTTAATTTGAGAATATTATAATACTGATTCATTAAAATGATAAAATTTGTTATTTATAATTTTTTTTAAAATTAACATGATTAAACGATTTGTCGATATGTGAGAACCTCTATAATAAATTCAATTCAAGAACAAGTCTTAACAAATTCTTCATTTATTTGTTTCATAAATTAAATGAACAAAATTAGCATAAATTTTAAAAAGTAAATTGCCTAAACACTCTTATTGTGAATATCGAATTCAGTTTTAAATTCATTATTTAGTCAATCATATAACAAACATGTATAATTTCTAAATTCAATATTTCATTTGGGTATTAAATAAATTTCTAATAAATATCGAATTCAGTTTTACTTTCTAATTTAGTCAATCATATAACAAATACATATAATTTCTAAATTCAATATTTCATTTAGATATTAAATAAATTTCTAATATATACACACACATACATTACGATTGCCATTATAGAAAATAAATTTACTATTAAACCTCCAAAATGAGCGTAATATTGAAGTAACATAAAAGAAACACAAATAATAATAATAATAAAAAAGAAACAAACAAAGTACAGCACATATTATGCGTGTGGTATATAATGGGCTACAAAGGCATTCCCGCGTGTGCAATTCTTGCAGTCTGCATTCTTTCAAAGTTCGTTGACACATTAACACCGGTCCATCCCCTCCTCTTCTTCCAGTTTTTCTCTATCTAAAATCCAGAATTCTCTCCGAATTACAAGAAAAAGGACAACAAGGAAAAATGCCGTTCTGTAACGTGGGCACGTATCAGAACAGAGATGGTGAGGCAGCAAATAATGGAGACAACGGAATCAAGATTTTCTACCGAACGTACGGCAAAGGACCAGTCAAAGTTCTTATGATAATCGGTAACGCATTTCAGTATTTTGGTTTTTAAGGATTCTACTCTGTTCTGGTGTTCTTTTAAATTGCTTTTCATTGTTTTCGTGGTAAACGCCATTTTTTTTCTAGATTTTAATCTGTTCTGTTGTTTTCTTGAAATGGGTTTTGGATTGATTTTCGTGGGTGTGGGTGTTTTGATTAATCGTTAGGATTGGCTGGGACACACGATTCTTGGGGCCCACAAATAAAGGGTTTAACGGGAACGGCGACTCCAAACGACGATGAATCGCCGGCCGGTGATCGGAGCAATGAGAGGAGCGGAGGATGTGCTGATGTGGAGGTTTGTGCTTTCGATAACCGTGGAGTGGGTCGGAGCTCTGTTCCCACCAAAAAGTCAGAATACACGTGAGTATTACCATTTACTTTTGGAATTTTTTCTAGAAATTTTTCGTGGAGATTTTTCTTAGACAGAAGAACTTATAGAGGTTCTTTCTCATTTTTGTAATTGTATTCTCAATTAGACCTAAATTTTAGTCAAATTTCAGTTTTTATGTATAATAGTTCTGTGCGCGTGTGGTTATACGGTGGAACAACATTGATTTTTTCAAGGTGAATTTGTTTTTTGTGTTGTTTATATGAATCTATTCTCAATTGGTGGATCAGTGCGAAAACTTGTGGGAACGACTTCTAATATATCATTTTAATTTTTATGTGGGGTCCCAACGGAAAAGCCCCCACCAGGAGATGGCAATTCTTTTTCTTTTCTTTTTTTTTGGGTGAAAGGTGGCAATTGGGTTTAGTTGAGCTAAGAATTGATGTTTTTAAAAATCAAAGCTACTTGAAATGAAGTTTTTTGTTTGTTTTTATCTATGTATGCGGTGCTTGCGTTGTGAAAATTAACTAATATTTAATGTTAAGTCTACCTTTCGCAGGACGAAAATTATGGCAAAAGATGCAATAGCTCTAATGGATCATTTGGGCTGGGAAAAAGCCCATGTCTTGGGTCATTCAATGGGTGAGTCTTTGACTTTGAATTCCTAGTTGGCGTTATTGACTTAGCTAATCTCCTATAACTTGTATTTTTTGCTCCTGATTTTGATATTGAAATATATTATTTTAGGAGGTAATTATATGACACATGCTTAAAGAATACTTGTGGTCCCCCATTTGTTGAAATGTTTGCAATCTAAGTGTGAATGATTGATTAGTCAATTATGAAATCTATTAACTCAATATATGACTGCTTATATAGGGTTTTCAGTCGAATGGATCAAGCTTAGTTTTTGAATATGATCCTTTGGGATGTTTCATATTGGCTTGCAAAAAGTTTGACTGGAAATTGCAGAATTTGGAAGCTTTTTATTGGCACATTGATCCCTTTTCTTCTTGTCACTATCCTTATCATGAACTTCTAAGTGTCTGAACTGGGGTTCCATATCTATCTTTGATAGATATGGACTATTCATAGAAACATAGCTGAGTAGCTCTACTTCTTACTGCAGCTACAAGTTGATTTTGTTGTCTAATAAGTAATAATCTGTTTGGTTTTTTAATAATGCAGGTGCTATGATTGCTTGTAAGCTTGCTGCCATGGTACCTGAAAGAATTTTGTCTTTGGCTTTGTTGAACGTAACTGGTGGAGGTTATGACTGCATACCAAAGGTATGGGTTCTTGTGGGAGCCATATGGTGAACATGTGGTAATTACAGCTATAAAAGATTAACCTAATATCATAGGAGCAAAAGCACAGAAACATGGTGGGGGAGAAGAAAGTGGGGGTAAAAGAGAAAAGGTTAAGATGATAAAAAACATAACGGCTTCGCGAAGTTTCCCCTCATCATCCCCCTCCGGCCTCTCCCTCCTTTCTGTCTTTTCATGTGCATGCTTTGTAGACATTATATAAACAACCAGTTAGATGATCTTATAATATGTTTTTCCAGGGAAAAGTTGGTGCAATGCACCAAATTGTTGCACAACATAAATTGTGAGAATTTGGAGCTAACTCGAGACGGGGAGTTAATCGAGTTGTGGGTTTATGTTTTGAATCCTGTTAACCAATTTGAGCCAAGGCAAAAATAGGTCAAAATAGTTTGTGAAATATGACTTAGGTTTCTTTGTCTGTCTGATTCATGCCTGTAACTTGGCACCGATGCTAAATTGATTTGCAAGTTTTAAACTATATAGGAACAATTTAGTAAAATCTTCGTTGAATTTCTTTCTGAATTTCAACTTCCTTGGTCTGTTTCTGCAATATGAAATGTGAATATATAGTTACATGAAAAGTAGACTTGTGAAAAATTCTCGTCTTTCTAATGCTCATGTTGGCTTTCACATTCATTTCAGATTGACCGACAAACTTTGTCCATTGCAATGCGTTTTCTGAGGGCAAAAACTCCTGAACAGAGAGCTGCTGTTGATTTAGATACCCACTATTCACAGGTTAAAAAGGATTTTTCATTTCATTTCTTTCTTTCTTGTTCTAACACTACCTTCTCTAACCTCTCTCCCACAAATGGTATTTATGTGCTGTTCTTGTTTCTTTATCCAACTACATTTTAAATTAAGAACATTACTTATTTGAGATGCTGAGAATTGATTGAATTCATTGCGTCCCCTTTATGCAGGAATATCTTGAAGAATATGTTGGACAAAAGACCAGAAGATCAATTTTATACCAAGTAAGGAATTGTAAGCATTTCAAATTTTGAGATGAAAAATCTGCCCATATGCTTCTTTTCCCTTGAAGTTAGGAAAATGGAGTGTAATTTTCATCCTTGAGCTTTCACCATTCATGCAATATATTGTTGTTCTCATCATTTAACCATGATTTATTATAATCTTGTGATGCACTTTGTCTTATTAGAGCCCTTTACTCAAATTGAGAGTATGCATGAATAGCCTCTTCTGATGCTAGTTGCTATACTTAGTGGACTAAAGAACAAGCAAATAGCATTACTACGAGTTTTAAATATTACATACTTATTGGCTTAAATTTTGCAGGAATATGTAAAAGGCATATCAGCGACTGGTATGCAGTCAAATTATGGATTTGACGGTCAGATAAATGCTTGCTGGACGCATAAAATGTCGCGAACGGAGCTAGAGTCTATCCGAGTGGCTGGATTTCCTATATCAGTAATTCATGGCAGGTAGCCTTGGCATAGAAGAGCTGCTGAGTTTTCCCGTCAGTCATATGAACTATCTGACTAACCAGAATTTTTTGGTGCAGACATGACATCATTGCTCAGTTGTGCCATGCAAAACGACTTGCAGAGAAATTATATCCATCTGCAAGAATGGTTGAACTTCATGGTGGTCATCTAGTAAGCCATGAGAGAAGTGAAGAGGTACAGTTCTCTTTCTTTTGCGTCAGTTATAAATAATTGAAGTAACCAAGTTAACCTCAGTTGTCAAGAAAGTAAATTGAAGAATAACAAAATTAAAGTTGAGCGTGTGAATTAATTTTATTGGAATTAACCAATTTGATTGAGCAGAATGGTAAGATGAGAATGTTCTCATGTTATCATTAATGGGGTTGATATCTTCTTGCCCTTGTTACAAACAAGGTGTCACAAATAACAGAATGCATACTAGATGTGGATGGACTTTTCAGAACTAAAGTGCTGAAATGTAGAGACGTGAGACGAATGTATAATAATGATGCACAATATTCATCTTTCTTCTCAATGAAACACCGGGTTAACCTCAGAGTGCATCAGAAAATGACGAAGAATGTTAGTTGGTATTCATACTGGAAGAGAGAATTGGCGCTTTATGTAGAAAACTAGACATTATCATACGTTAATCATTAAACAAACAGAGGAAACTACACTCACTATACATGAAGATGCACAGGAAAAAAATGTGTGGAAAATTTTCTGTTAGACACAAGCAGATCCCACGGAATAGTTGTAGTGGTGCTTAAAAGTATTCTCCAATGTTTCATGGGAAATGGGATGAGAGCCAATTCCATAACTATGTTTCTGTCGTAATTAAAAATGAACAGCTAATGTCAAGAGGAATTTGGTTTTGAAGCAGGATATTAACTTGACAACATGACAATTTTCAACTAAATATAGAAAGGCCCACAACTCACTTCCCCATTTTCTGCTTATCAAAATTTTATGTATTGTTACCACTAAGGCCCTATATTATGATGAACCTCAAACTGAGGAGAAGTACCTTGAAAAGCAAATTGCCATATCATAATTAGGAAGCAAAAAGAGATAGTTATACCATGCAGCAATTCTTTGTAAGGCCTTCCAAGTAATTGAAATCATCTGCAATATCTTTAACTTGATTCAGCCATTGAATGACTATGATGTAACTGGAAAGACCTAAATTACTCCCGAATTTGATGCTTACTTGGTGTCCTCCATTAAAATTTCAGGTCAATAAATCTCTTCTTGAGTTAATGAAGGCATCAGAAACTAAGATGAGCCCATACGAGTGGACAAATTTGTCCAAAAAAAGCAGCGGTGAGTGCTACTTATACATAACTGCTGCATCTTTGTGTATTACTGGCCTAAATGTACTAGAGACAACCAAAAATATATGATCATGCCTCACATATGACTCTCAAAATGAACCTTGAGTTCTCTTGTGAGCTGTAATGATGCCCACAGTTGCTTTGTTGTGAAGCTGTGAGATATATGGATGAAAGTTGAATGTAACACCTCTGATTATGGCCCAAAGATTATGTTGGTTTCTGGTCTGTTCCATAACAATTATGAATATTTAAGACTTGAACTTGGCTAACTGTCCATACTCCACTGAATGTAGCTGAGGGTGTCTCTATCCGACTCTCCATAGAATTTTTAAATGTGTCGGGCCATAAAAAGAAGAATTAGAAAAAATATTTCTTTCTTAGTAACTCCTCAATGCAACTCAACAAGACTTAGCCCTTTCATATCTGCAGAACAATGGAGATCAATCTTACTAAATTCTACATACCATAATTCTCAACGAATCATTATATGCATTTCTTGTTTTTCAGGGAGTAAAGCTACTCGGATATCATTATGGAGAGCAGTCAGTTCATCTTTCATTGTTGAGAGTGTAGAGAAGCTACATTTATTCCTAGTATACTTTTTTGGCCTCTTTGTATTGGCATTTGACCACATAAGAAGAGGCGTGAAGAGGCTTAAGCCTGTCAGAGTAGGATCTGCTCTTACATAAGCTAACATCGGTGGAGCTTTAATTACTTCTTCTACCGGTAATTTACTTCTACTGCTGCAATTGTTGTAACTATAATCCAACAGTTTACCTTCTAACACTACTCATAATATACTTTAGCATTGATTTCTTTTCTGTTTGCAGGGATTTGTTTTTTCTTTGCGATTATATCAATCTTGGAACTGATTAGTTACAGGGCAAAATAGGACGGCCCTAACGACAAGATAATTACAAAAAAAATGCTATTCTATAGCACTTCAGTTGACAATACAGTTTAGGATGAGGGCAATGGCAAGGTTGGTTGGGTTGCAGCCATAAATCCTCTGTCTCTTCTGGCAAGGTCAAGGAATTTGGAATGGCCCTCCAGAAAGCAAGCTCATTCTTGAATGAAATGAAGTTGTTCATTGTGGGCATGGATTTGTGTATTCATTTTTAGATGCTCCTTTGCTGTTTCCTTCTGAACAATGGATGGAGAAATGCAAATTACTGTATCTAACTTTGATTTATTATAAGTACATTGAGAATTCCAATTTTCAAGTCTCTCTGTGTTGCTTGTAATGTGTCACTCCAAGCTATAAATCCAACAACCAAAAGTGTTAGGGCAATGTTTGGCTTAATTTATTAAAAAAATCTTATTAGTTCTCGAGTTTGATGTTAAATCTTATTTTTTGTATAAGTTTTTGAAGTGTTTGAATTAAGAGGGTTTTCGGCAGAATTTATTTAAAATATCTTATACGTCAAGATGTTTTTGGAACTTATATAAGATATCAAAAATAAGCTTATGAAACATTTGAATAAAAAAAATTGAAATTTATATAAGTTATTAGAAATAGTAACTTTATAATAGCTTGTTAAGATCTTAAAAATAAATTAAGATTTTTTTTATTTTAAATTTTATCAAATATTTTATAAATTAATATCATTAAAATTAAAAAAGTTTATTAAGATTTTAAAACGAGTTAAACAACCTATAGAATTATAATGTCTTATTCTTGAGCTTTTAGGATGATTATTTAAAAATATATACAAAATATTTTATGACATTTATTCTCACCTTAGTTAGAGACTCTAATACTAATAACCCACTACAACCTAAGAATCATTAATGGGAAAATGGCTAAACATGTTCACAACATATGTGGTCTTGAGGTACAAAATCAAAACCATCCCATATATAGAACAAGGATTCACAATCTCTATTACTATTAACATGCAAGAAAACCAACAATACTATAACAATAATAATCTCTTACCCGTAAAATAAATTAAATATTATACAACTTTAATAATTAAAGCTTCATAAAATAAATTACTGCGAATAATTTACAAACAATACTTACATATATCTTATCGGGGGACGTGCCGCCATGCCGAGGGGCGGAGGAGGGTGGCGCCGGCGGAGGAGCCACCGTGGTACAAAGAGAAGAGCCACCAATATGAAGAAAGAAAGGTTGGTGTTGGGCAATGTATGAGCCAATCTTTTTTGGGTGAATAATGCAAATATATATAGCAGATGGGCCAATGGGGTAATATACCACAAGAATATTCTAATATGCTTTGTTTGCCCAAAAACAATTTCAGCCAAAGAAGCAAACCCATGGGATTCCAAAATAAACTAAAACAATAATGACAAATATATTACTTGTGATGATTAGTTTGGGATAAGGGAATAATTCCCTTTTCTTAAGAATATGATTAATCTAAGTCTAATGGTTTGATAGAAAAAACATAGATTACGTATTGGCATTGTTCTCTTAAATAGTTTTAAATATTAAAAAATTATATAATTGTGTTGAGTTAGCTAATCAATGTTATTATGGGTTAAATTCCGTTGACCCTCTTCTATTATAGGATACGTGTTAAATACCCTTTGTACTACCAAAACTTTCAAATATCCCACTCAAGATTATATGTTATTAGTAAATAGCTGACGGTCTTAAAACTCTATAGTAAATTACTGATTTAACTTCATAAAATAATTAAATAACGTAAAAATCTAGGATGCGTGACATTTTTTTATGTATAGAAAAATCTATCGTTGACACAAAAAAAAAGATTATAAAAAAACCCCCCGAATATATTCAGCTTACTTTTCTTATTACTCACAAAGAAAAATCCTAAAATAACATTCCAAGATTTTAAAAGAGATCCAACAGAAAAATGATGATGAATACAAAAAGATATGGTGCCTATCTATGGAGGAACAAGCAAATTTATTTTTTACGAGTTGTCTGAAGTTAATTGGTTAATATATCTCAACCTTGAAACCCTGGAATTGTGGGGTTTTTCAATTTGGTTATTCAATTAAAGTTTTACAAAGTATTGATAAATTATAAGTGAAATATAACGAAATCCTACATAGTATTATAGATTTTTTATATCCAAAAATGAATGCAGGTTTGAAAAATTTTAGACAAATAATTACGAAATAGAAATACGTATAATGATCTCATGTATTTTTTCTGCACAAGCGGCCTTTGTTTTGTTGACCCCACATGTTTTGTATTAGAATAGAGTTGTTTGTTCTTTTAGAACCAAAAATATGAAATGATTTAATGTTTTTGTTGGATTAGAAGTTAGATGATGCTTTAGGTCCTAAAATGTTTAACAAAATTGAAGTAAGAAACTTGATTATTATATAGTAACTCATAAGGGTATTTTGGACATAAATTTTTTTTATGGTTATATGTACAAAGGGAAGATAATTTTAGTGTCACGTCAGTCAAACAACTGTTACTTTTCTAACAGCAAAATAGTTTAAGGGGAATATTTGAAGTTTTTGATAGTACAGAATGCCTACCCTATAATAAAGGGAGTAAAATGAATTTAACCTTACTATTATTGCATTGTTCTCTTAAATAGTCTTAAATATTAAAAAATAATGTAATTATGTTGGGTTAATTTATCAATATTATGTAATAATAGTATACTAAATTGAGATATGGTAATTTTTGAATACCAATTTTCAATTTTTAACCATCAATTACATCTGAAGTGACTTGTATTTTATTGTAGATATACTCTTATTTTTTAATATGGTTTCAAAAACAACTTCAATAAAGACATAAAGTGTAGGGTTTGTATCTTTTGACTACAGCTGCACCATTTGTTTAAAAGTGGTCAATTATATTATTTATTGTATTACTATATCAAAAATTTATTTAGTGTAATTGTTGGATCAAATTCAAACACACAACTTAGTGAAATAATATTATTAAATAGGTATAAATTCATAAGAAATTCAATTCAAGACTTTTTCTAATTGAAGAGTTTGGAAACCTCAAACCTTATTGTTAATTATATATTTTTGCAAATAGCGTATTTGACACACAAATGGGCTTGTAAAATGTACTGATAAATGAAATTTATTTTATTTTATATACATAAAATTCAATATATGAGATAAAAGTCCTCCCCATACAAAACACTAAGGGTTTGTTTGGTTGAATTTTTAAGTTATCTCACGATTATTTATCATGTGACAATTTATATGATTTTTTATCAGTGTTATAATTTAGTTGGCATGATAAATAAACTCATAAAAGGTGACATGTTAATTTGTCACGAAAATTGCACTTACAAACACATGCTTTTAATATTCATGTAGACCTGAATATTTATATAACTCTAACCAAACAAATGAAAAGATGAGATATAATGTTTTTATCCCACTTTATCATTTCAACCAAACTAGCCCTAACAATTTTCTTTTTTTAAATATATTGAAGTATTATTGCAATCCCACCTCAATTATTATTTATATAAGATATCCTATAAGGGAAAACCAATTAAATTACATAATTCATTTTCTTCAAAAAATTAAAATCAATATTTTATGGTTTTCAAATTCTTCAGATCATCAAAATAAAAATAAAAAAAATGGAGAAACCCGGTTCAAAATGAATTAAAAAGGGGATTCCCTGACCGAACCGGATGAATCTTTGCCCTAAACCGCAGTGCATAGATTTATCCCTATCTTTTCTTCTAGCAATACTCTTTTGCTGTGCAGTTCCACTTTGCAGCGCAGAAAGATGGAAACTTTAGTTGCTGAAGCCACAAAAGAAGCCCCAAGCAAATGGGATTTCAGTTGGTAATCTCTCTCTGTGCGTGTTTTGTGTATTTTGAGGTCTATACGATTGCTTGTTTGTTAATCTCTAACAAAGACTATCTTTATTATTATCTGAACATTTTGCTGTCGTGTTTTCTTGAGTGATTGTGTGTGTATTCGTTTTCTGGAGATGTGGGTTTTTTCTGATTAATCAGATTTTCGTCTTATAAAGAATGCTCCTTTTGATGCTGATAGTATTCTGGAATTTCATGGTGCAACATTAGAATTTTCATTTTAATTTGTTTTTGAAGTAATATGTTCTTTGATATGAGAATGAAAAATGAAAGGCTGTATTTCACATATTTTAACCTACTACATTGCTGATCTAAATGTTTAATTGAATTTTGTTCATCTGTTGAATTTTTCCTCTGTTACTGTGTATAGATTGAATCTTCTGCACACTTCTTTTATAATGATTTTTTGAACCATACTGTGGTTGCTTTTGCCTGCATAGAAATTAAGGTGCAGATTTTGGCAATATATTCATGTCTGAAATGAAGCTTTCTTTGATTATATTATCCTGTTATTACAACTAAGGCCTATGGTGGAGAATGTTATGGTTTCTTTATCAGATACAAAGTAAACACCAGCCAAGCGACTGCATTGTTGTATTTTCTTTTTTTGAGAAATAAAATGGAAAGAAGCTTATATTGCAGTTCTATGCATTGAGTTTGAATATTCATCAGCATTGTCAATTGTATATATTTTATCCAATGCAGCGCCGCATCAGACTAGTTAGCCAATTATATAGTGTGCAAGTGACAATCAGAAGGAAAATTTTTATACGTCCTAGGGTCATTTACCTTGGACTCTATGTAAAGTATAGTGCTCATATTGTTTCATGCTATGTTGTTTTTGACGTCAAAAGCTGTCTGCAGCAACTTGGAAGTAGAGTATGAGTCTAAGGAAATTGCTCAGATTGTTCATGCTGCATTATCCGTTGATAAGGAGGTAAAGTTGCATACTACTCCCTTCTTCAAGAGTTTATGTTATATTGAATTCTCTCTGAGATCGTGTTTCGATTTTTCAATAACAGTTACAGCCGGACAAGGTGAAAAGGCAGATGTCTGTCTCCAATGGGAAGCTCTCTGTGTGAGTAGTTCTACTTCTGCTTTAGAGAAATAGTTTTCACTTCTGAAGAGGGCGATCTGATTGCCTGTGGCACTTTGTCGATGCATTCATTCTGTTTTCAAGAATCTTTCTTTTTTCGTTTTGAGAAGTTTGAGTCGAAGTCTTCCTTTATATATGTACAGGCATTTTGAGGCAGTTGAGGCAAGATTTCTTCGTGCATCATATAGTGCTTTTGTTGATGTTCTTACACTCGCTACCAAGACAATCGAAGAATTTGGTCAAGGGATGGCATTATGACATTCTAGTATTGCTTTAGAAAACTCTAGAATTCATGGACACATGAATTTAACATTAGCTGTACTGTGTTCTCATTGATACTCTATTGGAAAATGAGTTTCTTGATTATACATTTTTATGTGATGCTTAGTATTAATTGGATCAGTCTGCATTTTTGAGGGACTTGAGAAAAAGGTTGCAAAGCTTCTTTTGGTTTAAAAGTAGGTAAAAGGTTTAAGACTTGCCACTGTTCTCTAAACAAAGCAACAATTGAAGTAAAATCTTGGGGAGAGTGGGGATCTGTCCTGATACGAGTGTATAGAAAAAGAAAAAGTACATATAAATTATTGTATTGAACTTTACTAGTAACAGAAAAAGAAAGAGGGGGCTTTATTTTCATAAAGAACATAAAATGATAGTGATTTTGAATGATATAGTACTCTTTTTTCATCTATATACTTTATAAAATATGTGAGAAAATTTAATTTGTCCAAAATATATCGAACACACCCTCCTTTTTGCGTGCAGTTGTCTTCCAGCTATATGTTATTAATTTTTTATTTTTATTTAATTTATGAACACATCCAGTAATATGTAAAAGAAGCCTGGTGCGCTTGAGAAACAAACATCTTATAATGGTTGCATTAATATTAATCAATATGTTTCTGATAAATTACACTTATATGATAAAATAAAATATGATGTGAAACAGAATTCTAAAGGGGAAAACAAAATGGTACATCTCTTCAAATGGTTCTCCAGATAGAGAGACAGATTTCCCTGCAGCTTCTTTTCTTCTTTTCTGTTCCTCTCAAATTTCCATCAGTATTCATCCAAGTAAGTATACAGCATATCATCTTTCTTCGACTTGCGCCGACTGAGCAGAGCCTTGAGCAGACGTTTACTTTTGCTGGGATTTTGATCACTCTCTCTGGGACTTTCTTTCCCAACACGAATACGCATTGAAGCTGATTTTCGAGGTTCAGAAATATACTGCCACAAGCATAGATTTGAAGTGATAAATGAGCCATTGTTGATAAACTAGTTGAGAGAAAAGGGCGCTTTTGTTACCTGTTGTCTTCCGAGAGAAGGGTTTGGGGTGGTGGGCCGGCTGCGATTTGGGGTGCTGGGATTTGAGCCTTTTGGGGTTGATGGCTTGCTGGAGAGGGAACCGGAACGTAAAAGTGG
Source organism: Jacaranda copaia (assembly GCA_014898725.1). Taxonomy (NCBI): domain Eukaryota; kingdom Viridiplantae; phylum Streptophyta; class Magnoliopsida; order Lamiales; family Bignoniaceae; genus Jacaranda; species Jacaranda copaia. The sequence continues at coordinate 69,258 of JACGDI010005605.1, forward strand.
AAACCGGTGTGGTGATACTGTTCTCCTCTCTGATTCATTAACACAACCATTGCAATGACTGAGCTCTCACCTCAAACAAGAGATTTTTATGGTATTTATTTATACATACGCACATCGGAGGTCCGGACCACAAACAAGAGATTGATTTAGTTGTTAAGATGAGGAGGAACGAACCTAAATCTTTATTCAGCATGTTGCTAGAGAATGAAAAATTTCCTCGTTGCTCGGCCAGTTTCGGAGAGGGTGATGGAGAGAGCCCTTTACTGCAAAAGTCATATATCTTTAACATCCTCATGATTTGTAGCTTCAATATAGAAAACTTGATGAGTGGTGATTTGGTGGTGTAGAACTCACCCGACTATAGATGGTGGTGGGGTTTCTCGGATCGTGGCTCGAATAGCTGCAAAGTAATTTGGCTCATAAGAACAATGCTCTTGCAATGAAAGATTATGCAAATGCATGAAAACGACACAAGATAGAGAGACATTTGGCATGCTACCGTTCTTGAATTGATGCCACTCGTCTCCATCATCTAGGCTGCATCCTTGGTATTTTGATTTGGTTCGAACGGCTCCATGCATAGTCTCTCCCACTAGACAAAAATGGGGGAAAATTTTTAGCATAAAATACATATATCAACCTTTATATGTGGAAAAAGAATCGTAGAATCCATAGTTGAGAGATTCTACACCTGGTAAGATGTAGCGTTTATGGTAAAGGGGAGTGTTTATCACCAACGATTGCTGAGAAATACCTTCACGGTCAATATACTCTTGGCACGTCCTCAGTCTCTAAATCACCACATAAAACAATGAGAAATCAATTTAGACGCTGCACCAAGATTCGGCGGGATCTCACAGCATGACAAACAGGATATGTTTACATACCGTTGTATAAGAGCAAGCTTGTAAACTAAACATGTGAAGACGAAAAAACTAGAAAAGAATCACAGCTTATACGGATCGTTTTCATTTAATCTTCTATAACTAATCGTGGAGGATTATAGCAATAACAAGAATACCTGCTCAATGCAAGAAACGCGGAGCTCTGTTCCAGAAACTTCATCAACCTTTTCATCCAACAAATCATTGACCTTATACGTCACAGAGCCCAAATGGTCGACCGTATTGACAAGAGCTTTAATAGCATAATCTTTCAACGTATTCACCACTCTGCCCAATAGGAAAATGTTTCACAAGAAAGAAGGAAAAAACAAAAAGGTAAGAAACTTAAGATAAATTGTTCTTTGAGAAATTTAAATAAATGTGAAACAGGTGAAGTTGACCTCTTCAATGAATTACAAGTTACTCACATATGCTTTTGGTCGTCGTTGCTGTAAGATAACTCAAAGTACTCCGCAGCTGAGTACAGTTGTTTCCTAAGGTTCTTCAAATCCTGAAGATATAAATTGAAATTATAAATCAAATGAAATTCTTTGGCAGCTTCTTGCCCCTGTCCTCCAAAATGAAACCAAGAAGAAGATATGTTTTCCAAAAGGCAATTTCACAATAATTCCTCTCCAACATTTACTACATTTTCATTACGTAAGTACTATATTTCTTTTTCACCATTACATCCTTGGGCCGTCACTGTCACTAATTCAGGATAAATGTGATGATTTCAACTAATTGAGCTTATAAAAGGGATACAACTGTACAAGAAGGACCACCAAAATAGAGAAAAATTACAAAAAATGTAAGGAATAGCAAAGTACCTTTAAACTATCAGAGAAAACCATACTCTGCTGCATAGAAACCTCATCAAAATTGGCCGGCTCACGAGGAAACGGCATCGAAGCAGTTGCAGTCATTGTCTCCATGAAGGAGTGACTTAAATAGCAGTTAGAAAGTCCTTATCCTATAACAACCATTCCCACCAATACAACAAAAACAATGAAAAATGAGCTTCTAGTCTTAAATTCTAGAATAAATTCTTGAGGCCAAACAAATCATTAACAGCTCCAAGAACAGTAAACATAATGGTCCCCGAAATAAATCTTGTTTCTAAGTGTGTGTTTGTGTGAGAGATGATTGGGGGGGTGTGGGGGTGGGTTGGGATAAATGAAAAGGAAAAGAAAACAACCAGAAATCCCATTTTAATGCTTTTTCCTCTTTATATGTGAACTGTAAGGACAGCCAGAATCCCATCCCAATCTTGAAAAGCATCAACAAAAATGAAAGACAAAACCAGCAGAGTGAAGTGGAAAGAGACAATAAATTAAAAAAGAATGGAGCCAGGATGGTGCTTTTTTCCCAATTAACAAAATCCATATAATTAAAGAAATAGAATTCCAGAACAAGCCAATCTTGGGAAAAACTTGACCTATACACTCTATAAAATTATCAAAATTACATTCAATTCCTTCAAAATCCCATCTTTAACACAAAACTCTCAATTCGCCACCAAAAATATCAGCAAAATAATCCCTTAAAAGACAAGATTTGCCTGCAACTCCATCATAGTGGATAATCCCCCTATCTGAATCAAAACTAACATTGATTCATTACCTCAGAAAAGCTACAAAAAACACTTTCAAAGCTAACCAACATAAATGTAAAAGCAAAAAAAAATGGAAAAACCATAAACCCATAAACCCAGTTTCCCAAAGCACAAAAAGCACTAAGAATCAAGAACTCGCCTTGAGCTTCCAAAATTCAAGAAGAACCCACAAAGCAAGAAACAGTGGTGAAAAACACTAACAAGATGCAAAAGTAGTATAGCAACCCCCACAATCACTTTCCCATTCAACTTTGATCATAGAATTGGCTTTGAAGAAAGGCAAAAGAAGACAACATAAGATAGGCCCGATAGAAACATCAAAGTTGTTAGGTACCAAGATTTTGACTAAACCCAAGTGAAAAACGACAAGTTTTTGTGGGGGGGGTTTCTTTCTGTCTACCCTTTCAATTTTCTTGGTGGGGTTCTTGCAAAAAGTTTGAAGAACAAACTGAAGAAGAAGAAGAAGAAGAAGAGGAATACTTATAAAGATTAAGGCAACCACGTTGGTATTATATACTGTAAGAGAATTTGAAGCATTTGACGTTAGGAGTTCCAAATTGCAACGCCTTTTTTGGAGCAAAAATGGGGCACACACTGCACTGTTCTTCTTAACTCCTTCTAATCATTGCCCTGTTTGGTGGGTCACCACTAACCCGTGAATTATATTTATTTTTATTTAATACCCTTTGTTGCCACAAAAATAGGGGAAAAAGAAAAGGGCCAACTTGGGGTATTAATTATTATTGACTGGTTTTGATTAGAGATGGCGATGGATTTGGGTAAATTAGGGATTCGTCCCAGATACACTCCGAATAGGATGGATTCAGGGTGAAATAAACGAGTTTTGGAGTGAGTTTCAGGTTTTGATTTTAAAAATTTGTTTGAGTTCGAAGTGGGTTATGGTTTAAGTGGATTCACCTCGGATAATAGTACTTATATTAAAAATATGAATAATTAATTTATAAATTTTGCATATTTGTGTTTTGTGAGTTGCAAAATTTTGATGATATAACTATATTTTTCATCTTTTTACTGAAATAATTTCAATTTATATATGGTAAAAGAAGGTATATTATATATTGGTTTATGACAAGATTTATGCATCAATCCAATAAGTCGATGTATTATTTACAATGTAAAATAGAATAAATTGTGTTAAAGTTGAAATAAAATATTATTGATATTTAATGCTTGGCTTGAAAGTTGCAATTTTTGTACACTCAAGTGATGAAAAAAAAGAAAAAAAAAAAATGGGTTAGGCAAGTCCAACTTGCCGGGTTCAGGGCTAAAGGGAAGGCGGGGTGGGACGGGTTTTGGATCTCTTAAATTCCATGCAGGACGGATCCTGAGTCTTGCCAAACCCACCTCGTTGCCATCCCTAGTCTTAATTCTCTAGTTATTTCCCTTGCAATTTGTAATTCATAGGTACATCATTTATTTATACACATACACACAATATATTTAATACTCATTAGTATTTAAATTTTAAATTTATATATGTGTGTAAAGACGATGTCATTGAATCAATTAGTTGACCACCCTTAGTAAATCGGGGGTCGGTGGTTCAAAGCGGAGGTTCTTCTACCTTCTATTGATGATGAATTCTACTAGTTATGTCATTATATTAATATTTTCTATTATATTAAATTAGTATTAGTTAGTTATTTAGATTAGTTGGTGATTCTGATTCAGTGAATCCTTTTTTTCGTGATGAAATGGATATAAATTTTTGACAACTATTTAGTATCGACAATAGATATGAAGAAATATCTAAAAGTATCTACATTTATAGCGTACCCCAAGACTTCTAGGGTTAGGATTTGGTTTATGTTTTAAGTACTTCATTGAATAAGTGGGGATATAAAAGAGGAGTCGAATGTGTGTAATTTTACATCAAATTTTGGGTAAAATATAACTATTTATTTGAGGACCAAAAATTTTGATGGGGGTGAGGAAAAACTATTTTTTTTTTTAAAGAATTGCTTATGTTGAGATTGAATCAGTTATTTTTTTATCAATTCAATTAATTAATATCTTAAAAATATAAGAGGCAAGCATAATAATAAACATTGTCTCAATATAAGTTTGAGGGTGATTCTACCTCTAATATTAATTGAATGACTTAGGAGTTAGGATTACTCCTCACTTTTACAACTCTTTTCAACATATTCCACACTCTATCCATATTTAGAACCATAAAGTTGCATTGATCTTCATTTATAACAAATGGTTAATTATAGTAAAACAAAATAACTGTGATTAAATCAAGATTCTATACTACCTTTATAATGAACAAAAAAGTATTTATTTTGCTTAAATTATTATATGTAAGTTACTTTAGACCGAATAAGATAAATACAATCAGATATTTTTTGCAAACGAAAATATAAACGAGTCAAGTGTCAAAATATTGAGATGAATGAACATATTAAAATAGAACAAAAAATTTCATACTCAAAATATAAAATTATTTTCTTTTATATATA
>JACGDI010005605.1:74342-86492 GCA_014898725.1 Jacaranda copaia
GGGTCCCACGTAAACCAACAAGGCTGCAAGTGTGATTGGGTGTTTTTCTCCATCATGCGGGGTCACGTCTCGTGCCTTTGAAAAGTCATCACATGAGAGGTTATAATAAGAGTTGATGTGCTGACGTGGCGGTAAGATAAGATTTAAATTTTATTATTTGAGAATTTTAATTTTTTTAAAAAATTAATATGACTGTGTTATGACTAAGAATGCGATATTTTCAAAGTGAATTTGAGTTGAAAAAATCTATGGGAATGTTTTATTATGTTGCTTCGTAATAAAATTATTTTGAAAAAATATAATTAAATATATCTTTATTTTTCATTCAAAATACGCAAAAAAAAAAAATTTAAATACTTTCTCTTATATTTCATTATTTTCAATTTTTTTTCATTTTTAATATACATACGTATATTGCATATGTTTTATTATTTTTTTTAATAATAAAAAAATAACTTAATTTCACTTTCACTTAAAAATCGAACAAAAAAGTATTGATTTGAATACTATGATAAAAAATGGCTCCCCCCCCAAACATAAATAAATATAGAAAAACTCTTCAAAACTAATTTTTAACTATTCCCTAAAATATAACTAAGATTTCATTACATTATGCAACACAATTTTCATGTTCTTTAATATTACTTTCAATATTCATTCTCCCAAAATACATATTAAAAAAAAGAAGCATAATCAAACATCGCCTATGCATTTTTAAAATTTTTTTTGCTATTATAACTTATGTTTGACGTTGAAAAAATTACATGTTAGAACCTATCTGCTATAGTAACTTCTGAATTAGTAATTTTTTTAAAATTCAATAATTAAGAACGATCGAATTTAAATTTCAAACTTTTCAAAGATAAATTTAATAGTGGTTTTACTCAGTAAATTAACTAGTGACAAACTAATCACGTGTGTGTTTAGGAAATTTCAATTTAATTAATATTCAAATGGCATTTTGATAATGAATTAACTATTTTAACAATAATTATAGTTTACATCGATTCTATAATTACACTCAAAAATTAAAAAAAAAAAAAGAAGCTATATATTTTGATTTTCCCATACTCTAAAGGCATCCAAAAAATGTAACCAAACAAAACCTTCTATATTTGGGCTATAGACTAAAGGATAATGTAGGGTATAGTTAAGTTGGGCTTCATCAGGTGGCCTAGTCTAAGTCTAGGGATTCCTGAGCCTGATTGGTCTAATTGGGGCCTTAGGTCCCAAGGTTGGTGACTTAATAACTCCCATGTGACTCAATAAATTTTCTTTATGGGCTCATTCATTAATTAAATTTAATAATATTAATTAAATTTAAAGTAGAGAGGAATTTCTAAAGGCACATGGGATTTCATGCAAAAAATTGATTTAGATTGAGAAAAATATTGTTAATCATGAGATTAATCATAATTTATAAATATTAAATTTGATAATTTTTTTAAAGCAGTGTAACAATAATGACAAATAAGAATAATTCGATTCTTAACCATATTTAGATATTGTAAAGCAAAATAATTAGCCTTTTCGATGAGAAATATATGGGTATACTATCCTATCATGCAATTTATAATAAAATTTTTATAGTAGTTGCATTTATTTTGTATATTGAATATAATAAGTAAAATTCCTACATTAATTATAATTTGAAAACCTAAAAAACCAAGATATATTGTGTATTTATTCCATATATGTTGCTTTAAATTAGTTCTTAAGAGTTATTAATTGCTTTTTTAAGCCTTGTTAATAGAAATGTAACTTCCATCTACATGTTTTACAACTTTTGAATTCATATGTTACAATAATGTTGAAAACTTTAATAATGCGTTAAAAGAACATGTTATGTTGTTTCTATTTGTTTTCTTGCTTTTTCTTTTTTTTCTTCTATCGTATATATTTACATATGTTGATAATGAAAATTTTAAGCAATGGCATCGAAAGGTTCATTGACTTTATGATATTTGTAATCTCGTATTTTCCACTTGAATATGTGCTGAAATGAATACTAAACCATTTAATGAAAACATAATGACCTCATAATGTTAAAATTACTAGTACTATTGTAAATAATTTTATAATTTATAACTCAGTTAAATATATGCACTCGATTGAATGACGTGACATGAGTATTTATTTTATGAGAGTTTCATTCTTACATAAGGGCACGTAAGTTCAATTCCTGTGGGTAGTCTAATACTCTAAGCATTCATATATCTCAACCATGATACGTGCGTCTAAATTCAATAGATTAATTTCATGAGAACTAGGAGAAGTAACTAAAAGAAACATCCTTATATTGTTTGACCGAATAGAAACATAGTGGATCGAACTGATTTCAACCATGACACGAACGTTTGAATTCAACATATCAATTTCATGAAAATTAGGAGAAGTAACTAAAACAAACATCCTTATATTGTTTAGACTAATAGAAAACCATAGTGGATCAAACCTACCGTTCGTTCCTCCCCATGTGGGATAAAATTGAGCCACCATTCTAGCAAGCCCCATAGCCCTCACATTTTGATTTACTAGTCTTGTTGAGCATGAGACCCCTTTGCATATGGTGAGGGATTTTTCTAACCTACCTCTACATAGTTAATTTGAACTAGAGTCCTATTCATGGGCTCATATAATCAATCACACTCCCCCCTAAACTAAATGAGCTTGAAGAAACTTATAGTGATATGGCCTATGGGCTTGTAGAATTTCAAGTTCCCATCATTTCCCAATGTTATCAACTCTAAGCCCATAAAAAGATCAAGAGCTTTAAGTCTCTAATAATCTTTCATATTGCATAATATTTAACCCCTTAAATATGTTGTAAGATATACAAATACTATAAAATTGAAGTCAAATTTAATTTCACAATCCATGGTAGCAATTGTAAAATTCAAAGTCATGATCTATCTAAAAATTAATATAGTTGCGTCTAAGCCTTCATAATTTATATATATACACACACTTAAAACATGTGTTTCACCACTTGTATCCTCGAATTTCATCGTCTACGCCTCCATGGAACTGCTTGCTTAAAGCTTGCATAAATATCCAGTCTGCGATATATTATCAATTCGCATAAGTCAAAATTAAATGAAAATACTTTTAATTTTACGTAGTAATTCTTTGAATATGTGTTTTTAATGCTTAAAAACACGTATCATTATCATTTTAAATAATTGACATGAATCTAACTGTAACATTTATCGAAAATAAATAATTAATAACATAATAAATATAATTTTTTCGAAATAAATATATTTTTTATAAAAAAAAAGGTAAATTAGAGATTACTATAGGAAGTAGAAACTCACGTACAAGTTAGAATTCATGCTAGACAAATTGAAGAAGCTCTTTCTCCTCCTCCCAATCCTTGTGATCTTCACATTCTTCTCACTCTTAAACATCTCCCCTAGCGAATGCGAAAAGTCAAAACTACCCCTACCCAACATTTCCTCATCCTTGAAGCTCCCCCACCGCTCGGACCCAAACTTTCCACCGCCGCCTCCGTTCTTCTTCGCCGGCCTCAACCCTTCCTCCGGCCGGCCCGCCACCAGCCCTTTCCGGAACGAAAACGTGCACGCAAGGGACAGCGATCGGCCCACGTACGGCCCGTCCAACACCGCCGCCGGCGAGGGCATTATGGTGATTTTGGCGTCATCGTGCAACAACCTCGGAGGCAGGTCCAAACACCTGGCTGCCTTGTTCTTGGACGCTGCTGGGTTTGCTGCGGCGGCAGAAGGCGGAGCGTCTTCCGCTGTGGCTCTGGGCTTCCCCGGCGCCTCCTCCCAATGGAATGGAATTGAAACGGATGGATGGAGCGGCGGGGTCAGCATTTGTACGGGCTCTCTGGGCTTGCATGGAAGTTTTGATAAAGAAAGTCTGGGTGTTGAGTTTGGTTCATAGTGATCATCTGCTTCAAAACCCATGAAAATAAGTTAAGTCTGGCTGGTTCTTTTTGCATTGGGAATTACATACAACTTTATGTATATATCTACTTTGAAGGGTGTGGGGGAGTTAAGGGAATTGAAGAACATGAGGAGGCTCCTCCGTTCAACTATTCACGGGCAAGGAAAGGGATTTGTAACGGATAGTCCAACTACTTGTGATGTTTAAATGAGTATAAAGGATTTTAAATATGAGCATACTTGTTTTTTGGTCAATTTTGAATAAATGATATTCAACGGTAATTGTTGAAAGAATAATGAGAAGAGTTTTGAGACTATTGGTTTTCACATGAAACGTCCATATGGAGCATCTATGATGAAAAAATAGATTTATTTTGGATGGTGAATTATTAAAGTCGTTTAATTGATTTTATCTAATTAATTTTGTTTATAATTTATTGAATCGTAAAAAGGTAGATTAAATTTGAAACAATAAGATATGTGATAAGGATGAGTTGCCGGGAATTTTGTAAAAACACTTGTATACTTAAGTTGAGGTCGAGAGCTCAAGATAATAATGAAGTAAATTAATTGAGAATATATTTTCAGAGTTATATGAAGTATTTATACAGGGTAGGGTGAATTCGTCTTTTCTCGCTTATATGAATGAGGCCATTGCCCTTGAGTAACAATTGATGATGATATGATATGATATGACTTTGGATTGAAACCAACTTACAAAAAGTATGCGCATCCTAAATTATGGGAGAATTAATTTTTATTATTTGGAAGTTGATGTTATTGAAAGCTGCGTATAGAGAAAAGGAGGTTGTGCTACGGATAAATCAATCAGGGAGGTCGAGTACTCAAGGTTGTATATATCTTGGGGCTTGAGATCTGCAACCACAATACTCGTTAAATTAGCTGAGGTGCTCCCGGCTAAGGCACTCCGATGCTCAAGTTAATTCTGATCGAGATGTGAAGATCGAACAGAATACAGAGAATGTAAGCCTTATAGTGTATTGGGCATTACCTTGAGTGTAGTTGAGTTTGAAATATTTATAGTCTTTTTCAAGCGTGATTTGACCCTAGTACCCTTATAAGGTGTACTGGCTTTTTGTCTTTGCCAGGGAGTTGGTAGTCATTCCATGTCCAAATCTCAGTATTGTTCCAGATGACTAAATCTCCTGTTTTCTCCAATGAATAGTACTAGTGGAGGCACACCTTTGCCAAAGTTGGTGGCAGGGTTGGTGACAGTGGCTGTACCGGCTGTCACGCGTCATTAATGCGAAGGCATATAGCCTGTTAGACTAATAAATGCGACAGAGATCCGAGTCAACGTTGGAGTAGGTCTTTAGGTCGATTCATGCCGACTGGACCTAAATATTTGAACTTCCGGAATGGTCTTAAAGTCGATGCGGGTCGACCGTGGACCCTACCAAGTGAGGTCAATACTGGTTGACTAAACAGACTTACTGTTGGGCCTCCTGGGTTGTCTCATTTGATGTTGGACCTATTGGGTTATCCCATATCAGAAATAGAATTAAGTTTTTCTTCTTTTCTATACAAGTAAATAGTGCTCAAATTTATATTAAATTAAACTATTGTCGTTGAAAATTCTTTTTTTTGAAATAAGATAGATTTATGAAAGAAGTTTACATTAAATAATGGGCTCAAAATTGACTCCTTGGTACAAAATAAATAGTTTTGCAAATGGATTAGGTGCAAGTCCATCAACTATGTACATTATTGAATTATACCTAAGGCAACCATCCCTAATAAAAGCATGCACCAAAAAGTGGGAACAAATGAAGATGCTTGCAAGGGATTGAAGATGGATGGCAAATGCTAGCCATAATCATTCTTATCTATCAGACTCCAAATTGCTGTGCTCAGTCACATGCCATATTAACTCCTTGAGATTTTCTTCTCATTGAGCATTTATGGGCTGCATTCCAAACAATGCTGCTGGTACATGACAAGATTTACTGTGGATGTCATGTATGTATATAAGCATGATGTATGTGTATGCACATGTTTGTGTTCACTTGATGCTAACATAACATGTGGTGGGAGTCCCTTTTATGTGGAGTGCTAAGCATGAACTAGGGAATGAATCAATGGATAAGATGTTCACATTTAGATCCATGACTTATTTTCTTTTAGTGAATAAAAAGAAAGATGTGGAATGATCAATGTAACAATCCCTTTTTGGACGTGACGATAAAAATCTCATCTCAATTTAAAAAATGTCCCGCTTGAGCCATCTTCTTAATCATGGACAAATTCATTACTAGAGCTCCAATGTGCCGATTAGACTAAATTTCATTCACAAAAGAGATAATTAATTCACAAACTACAATTATAAGCAAATTTGAACCCGGAACTTTCTTGTAAAAGTTATGGGTGAGACTAGTTGAACTACCAACTGCCACCTTAGTGGTAAAAGTATTGATCCATAACTCTTCATCCATCCTTAAAGCACATCACATCATAGAAATACATACATATAGCTGAAACCGAAAGTAATGGGATCCTCATAGCAAACATGTCTACATTAGAATTGGTCAGTTGCTTACTGTAATGGAATGTTTCTACATTCATATAGCTGCTAATATAGGTAGATGACAAGATGACACATAACAGTACGGCTATAAATGCAACATGCTGAAGAAGTCAACCTTTTCAAGCTTAACCATAGGCCATTTGGTGGGAAAAAACCCCTACTTTAGCAATATCATTTTCAACTAACAATCCCCACCTTGGAACCAGAAATAGCTATAATGCAGACCTCTACATGCAAGAAGATGCAGAGAAAAGAAGTATATCAAGTTCAAGAATGAAAAATACGAGGAAATGGATAAATACAGCAGTTCATCTGTGCAAGTACATTTACCTTTCTGCTCCATTTGCTAGACCGTGTTCAAACATATTCCCTGATCATGATCAAAGGATGAATAACTTGAGAAAATGGATCAGACAGGACAAAATGATCTCTAATAAATTTGAAAGAGTAGATTTACTATGTAAATTTACTATATCCATAGTGTTTAAAACTTTTGTATTGGCTTCATATTAACATTATTAACACTTCCAAACTATTTCTTGACATGTATGATACCATCACATGCCAAGGTTCCCTCAAGATCCCCAATAATTCGAGATATCCGGACTTCAAGGCCTCTCTGAACTTCTCGGAAGAGCGTTCTGATACTGTCAGCAAATCGTTTCATGTCGAAACTTTCGGGCTTTTCAATCTTCTCTGCATCACCCACAAATCCAGAGGCAATCTTAGCTTGCACTTCCATTAACTTTTGCCCTGTTGAAACTATATATCTCTGTAGTTGAAAGGTTTCTTCAAGAAAGTGCTCCAGCATTTTGGTTTCTTCTCCTGTTCTAGCAATGGCTGAACCTCCACAGTTCAAATTCAGGTTGTTCTCATGCTGCAGTTGATGCACAGCAAAAATAAGCTTATATATATGTATATATATGGTAAAAAAGTAAAATTCCAGTTTGAGCTATCCATAAGTAAAATGTTAATTTTCTTTAATAACGTGAATCATACCATTCTTTGGCAAAGATCATTGGTTTTGTCCTGAAGCGACTGGTACCGATCGACCTGTTTGTTCAGGAGGGATGTAAGTGCATAGAATCCTTTCACTTCAAAATGCTTATTGTTGTTTTCACTGTTTTCGCCACTTTCTTGCTTGCCCATCAACCTTTCAAGCATGAGGAATTGGTGCTTAAGTCTCTTGATCTTGTATGAGACTCCGAGAGCATGAATATCCATCTTCCATGAAGAATTACTTTTCTTACATGATCCTTGGCCTAATGACGTTGATGTTTCAGCATTTGAAACATCTTCGGAGTCCACACTTCCCTGCCGAAAATGATTGGCCCCGAAGGCAGAAACTTTCCCCTCTTGTGTCTCCTTGTGTGGATATTTTAGCGTCAGAACTATATCCTTGATCTGCTCATTAGCTGGGATTTCATCTACCTTTTCATTCTCCACTGCTTGAGATATTTCCTCAGCTATTGTCTTCAGTTCTTGTCTTTTCTGCCCTGGTTTCCTTTTAATGACCTTGACTTTCGACCACATTGTATCGTGGTTCATGGCTGCATCATTTAGAGAAGAATTGAAGTTTAATTTCTGGAGATTTGGAGGATTGAACTGCAATACTAACTGCTCTTTCAGCGAATGTAATTCTGCATTCCGGTCCGACAATAGAGCTTCCAACTTCATATTTTCCTGCCGGAGCTGTGCAATATCATGATCAAGCCCTTCAATATGCGACTGCAATCTCTTTGATTCTAGTTCCATGCTCAGCAGACGCCAGCGGAAAGCCTCTAACTTTTCGTCTTTGAGTCTCAGTTGCTCTGCAAAAGCCTCTATTTCAAGATTATGCCTTTGCTCAATTGAAATCTTGTACGTTTCTGCCCCCGAGTTGACCCAATTCTCCAAGTGATCAACATCAGCTATTAACTCTAAAAATGGGGAACAGCAAAATAAAGAAGAATTAAACTACCAATTTAGGACTGGTACCAATAGTTCATCACGGAAAAAAGACTAAGTAAGCCGAGATCACTAACTAATCTAAATCATTAACTAATACTAATCTAATTTAATAGAAAATAACTGTCTTTTTTATACATTGCTAATGGGGTGTGTGTGTGTCTGTTTATGCAAAAGCAAGTTTCATATCAAGAACATGAGCTTACGTGGTTCATCAGTTCCCTCAGTCAAATATGGTTCAGATGCAAGGGGAAGAACTTCTAGTCCTTTCCTTTCAGGTTGCTTGAAGTCATGATGATAGTCAGTTTTCACTGCCCCAAGATTTCCACTGTCCAGCAACATCATAGCCTTTGAATGCACTCCTTTCCCACCTGGGAATACATCCGACTTCACATTTACATGCTTAGACAGCATATTTCTTAATGAATGCCTTTCATGTTTAGACTCAGAAACTGCCTTCCACCTTGCTGTTTCTAGCTCGGCTTGCTTTCTCTTGGCTTTCGACGACTTCACTTCCTTTAATAGCATTTGCTTCTCAGCCGTATCCAATTTGGATTTCCTCAGCATAGCCGACAAAATCTGGTCTTTCTGATCCAAATCCTTGCGCATTTTAAGGAGCTCCATGGATAACCTTTGGGTCATCAAGATAGACTCCTCTTTCTGCTCCAAGACCGAATCAAGCTCTTGCTTTGCAGCCTCAACTTGCCTAACGGCCCGGCCCATCTCAGCTTCCAGCTGTCGCTGGTTAGACACAAGCTCAATGAACGCCGTCTTGTGCTTCAATATTTCATTAGAATGGCGTTGAGCTTCACACTTCAGATTTTCTCTCAACTCATCCGCAAGATTTTCTGCCTCCTTCACTTTTTCTTCAATCCCCCGTCTCATTTGCTCCCCTTCCTCTATGGATTTATCCTTTGACAGCAAAATAGCTTCCCTCTCTTTCAATTTCTCATTCAATTCAGAAATGGCCTTTTCCTTGTTCATCTCGACAACTCTCAATTCATTCATAAGAGCACCTATTTGGTGTCTAAGCTTCCTTCTCTCATCAAACCAGCTCTGTTCTCGGGCCGCAACTATGCTTACAACTTTCTCATTTGCTTTTGCCTCTTCACTTCTTCTTTTCTTCAACTCCTCAATCTGTTTTTGTGCTTTCTCCAGCTTCAGGAGAAGCTCAGATTTTCGACTTTCGGCTTCCTCCTCCCTTTGAACCCTCCAAATAAGCAACCCCAAAAGATGGGCACTTCCTTTGAGCATCCTATTTCTTATCTCAGACCATTTATCATCACATATTTCCGGCTCCGGCAAGAGCCTTAGAGCGAAAAATGCACAAGAAACACCAAAAAACATTGGAAACAAGCCATCAATCTTCTCCTCAGATATAACAAGAAAGGGGCCTGAGACCCCCTTTTCATCCATCACCTCCTCAATTATAAGAACAGCCACCTCTGAACAAAGTCATAAAAGTAGTGAAATTAAAAACTTACATTCTAAATGTGAAATTTCAAGAATTCTTTAAAACAGATTCAAGGGCCAGAACCAATTCACAAGCGTTAATGGAATCAAGAACATGGAGAGAATGAGCTAAAACCCTTGCTGGTCTAAGATTAACAAAATAAGAAGGAGATATGAAGCAATTACAACCTCAGAAAAAATTGTACATGAATCATTAACAAGATCAAAAGTCTATGAAACCAGAAGGAAAAAGAAGCAGAAAATTGCAAGCTTGTTGACCTGAAACACAGAACTTGGACAGCAATACTTACAAGGACTGGAGCCAACTTCTCTTCAATCAACACATGAAACACACTCCTTGGGACAAGAATTCCAGCTAGAAAAACAAGAACCCTTTTGGGGAATTAACTCAGCTTTTACAACCAACAAGTTCTTTCTTCAAGAAATGCAGCAAAAATGCCCAACTGAAAAGGAAAAAAACAATAAAAAAGCTGGTAACTTCTGTTTGCTGTTGAAGTTTTCCTTTACAAACCGTCAGAGAATGCCAAAAGCATGAGCTTTTTACACGTGTAAACACTGAAAAATTCAGTTAAAAAGGAGTTCTTGTAAGGAAAAATCAAATGGAAAAAACTCATACCTGTTTACTTTTTTCCCTAGTTTTCAGTGTAGACCCCATCAACCCCACTTCTTGCAAATTCCTCCTCTTCTTTTTTTTTATCTTCTCTCTTTTTTGTTCTTGAGTTTATTGTTCTGAATTTGAGGAGCAAATGGGCCAAGATTCTTGGTAATTTTGTCAAGACTGGTACTCAAGAAAATTGAGGTACAAGACCAGAAAACAATGTTATATCTGTGTCAAGTTATCAACTGGTTCTTATTCAAATGTATTTGTAATCTTTCCAGGTTGGCTTGGCTGGCTGTCTGTCCATAGCCCCACAACATGAAAAATGACTATAAGGTGGTGGCCATATGTATTTTGTATTAAATGAGATTAGACACTTACATTTGTACTCCAAGAATATTTTTTTTCATTATGGCTATAATTAATTTACCCCTCATACTATGGGTTAAAATAATAAAATATGGGCATAGTAATATAGAGTAAACACATTAAACTTAATATTGTCTACCACAAATTGACATGACAACCAATATATATATATATATAATAACTCAAAAATTTAGCTACAATGATGAATATTTTGGTTTATCTCATCTTACTTTTATGTATTAAAGGTTTGGTATTGATTATTCCTTCTATTAACAGAATCTTTGAATATTTTAATGTTGCATCTTTAGAATTTTCTTAATTAAAAAAATACTTCATGGAATAAGATCTGCCCCATCATCTCGTTGCCCCTATTATTCATACGGAGCAATATTTGTGAGGTCATAAGATTTTATTGATGTGTGGGTTGAGATCAAGTCACATGACCATTAATGTTCTCATTGACTCTTAAGCATCATACTTTCTAAATAAGCTATCCCAATTACTATGTTGTCCTAGTTGCTATTATGTACATTGAGTATTTCATGTTGAGCACTATTTTCTTTTTCTTTTTGTCATATCATCTCACTGATTGAGGTATCAGATATTAGTATATTCCAGCATAGTCCCAATCTTTTTTGGTTGCATCATCGATTTAGAATACATTACAACTTAGTTGAAGGTAGTTTTTGATATATTCATAGTACTATTATATTGAATTTAATATAATATTAAGCATGAAAGTAGAAGATAAAAAATAAACAAATATATAAAAGAAACAATATAAATAAATAAATCATAGTTCAAAATATTAATCTTAAACTTTACATTTAGCATATATGACTAAATAACTCATCTTAAAGTAATATTTTATATTATAACATAATTGAAACGTTATAAATTCATATGATATGTTAGGTGATTATCAATCGTAATAGTTTATAAGTTGATTCCTTTTTATTTTTTGAAATTAAAATAACAAAAGAGGTAAATTCTGAAAAACACCCATAGTAGAGAGACATTGGGATTGACTGAGAGTAAGTGTTACCTACCCTCCTATTAATTAGCTAGCCAGGGAGATGGGGTACATTTTCAACTGCACCACAACAAAAACAAAAAGAAAATTAATTGAAATGGACCACAACATCAATTTCAGTGCATCAATGATTCAATACACACATATCCCCTACAATTATGGATCATAAGACTTTGTAAAATCCCTTAAAAGATCATTCTCTTTCCCCAAAGCAACAAGATTTGCACAATTAAATCTTCCATTCCTACCAAAATTTTCCTTTAATTTTGGAGAG
>JACGDI010005605.1:96500-108011 GCA_014898725.1 Jacaranda copaia
GCGCCTCGGTTAGAACCTCACTAGCTGCGTCATTGCCCCAAGCGCAAAGATAAGTTAAACTTCCCACATTCCCCTCTTTTATTCTCTCCCACTCTGCCAATTCTCTATCACAAAAGCGATGTGGGACAAATACGTCATATCTAAAATGAATGAGAGAGTTCGTCCGTATATACTCAAATTGGACAGTTTCATCATTGTCAAAAACCAAACCCAAACTAGATTTGAAAGAAAAAGCCGGGTTGTCACCCTACTCCGCCGGCCAAGAAAAGATCGAAATAACTGCCCAAAATTCCTGGATTTTGCTACAGAAATATTCCTCGAGTAAGGCTTGGTCTTGAGAATCTGGCAAAAGAATATTATGTAGAATCATCTGGCATTTCCATGGACGTCTGCATCTACTCTAATGAGAGCTTTATTGGTAGCTAATGGATCTAAGTTCTTCGGCTGCAGCAATTTCTTGTACCTGTTGAACTCAACCGGCCTATTCAAACTCTAATGAGAGCTTTATCCGTAGCTAATAGCCAATAGGTATCAAGTTCTTGGGCTGCAGTTGTTTCTTGTTCCTGTTGAACTCAGCCGGCATAAGGGGGATCGATAAGGGCCCATTCAAAAACTTGTTCGTATTGAGTTGCTGCATTTTCCCATGACGAGTCTCTCTCCATTCCTCGCTTCATCAATCCTTCCCAAGAGGACTTGTGCTCTCTGTATGTCCCAATGGCTATTCTTAATGTCTGTAGAAGTGTTCAAGAGATCAGTGGTATAAACAGAAGGAAAAGACTAAGAAGACAGTGTTAGAATCGTGATTTTATATTGATGAGAGGAGGAACTGAACTATGTGATCAAGAAACTTACAGCTAGTAGATTTTCTTTTGATAGAGGAGAAAAAGTCCACCTGTTGCACAGCCCAAGAAATTATCATAAGCACAATAATAATGCATTAGATCAGGCAGAGAAATCAACAAGTCGTTTTCATAATTATCCGATAATATTTTCCCTTCGCAACAAATTTGACCATCTTGTTTCCAGGCTAGGTTCTAAGGTCAATTCATCAAACACATGAATAAAAAGCTTAATGTCGTCAAAAACCAAGACAGGGTTCACTGCAAATAATAATGTAATGATGTTTATAGTTCCATGGAGGGCGGTTTGTTCGTTTGGAAATTTAGCGAGGGATCCATATTAAATGTACAAGATACTTTAAGTAGGAAACGCATGAGAAGTTTTACACATACCCTGTGCCTTCACCACTGCCTTCCTTTGCGTACGGATTGAAATTCTTAACAGTGTCCTAATTAATAGAAACACTCATGTCAGAAAATGTTGTCTAGATAATTATCCCATGACAAAAAAAGTCTCAAGATCAGGTAGATGATCTCACTCGGAGCCCCCCGGTGTTGTGGACAACAGGAACAGTGCCGTATTTCATTGCATACAACTGGTTTAGACCGCATGGTTCGAATCTTGAAGGCATTACCAGTATGTCACAGCTGCAAAAGTATTCTCATAAATACTTAATTATTGTAAAGGTATAGCGTGAATCCAAATCTTCAATTACCCCGCCGTGATCTTATGAGAAATTGGAACGTTGAACCCAACCCAACCACGGAACTTGTCTCTATAAATGGATTCTAAATGTTTCATCCAGTCTTCATATTGTTTCTCTCCGGATCCGAGCATTACCTGGACCAGAAGAAACTTGCAATAGTGAAAATCATCCACAAGTTGATGTAGAAGACAGAGATAAGGTTTTTGTACAGGAACAACAATAAACAGTGAATAATATCAAGAAATCAACACAGACATCTATTTAGTCCAAATTAGCAAACACTCCACTAGGGACTGCGTCTTTTTGTGCAGGTTGAATTTTGACACATCCCAGTGTCACATCAGACTCGGAATGAGTAATACTAGAACACTTCAATAATACACTATAAATACTCCAGTCATTTGCTATGGGAAGACCAAGTGAATGAATATTATCTGACCTACTTGTGAACTTCCCAAGAAGCATATTACGAAGCAGTGTTACATTGACCTTCCCCAATAGCATCATCCTACCTGCCAACCTAAAACCTACCTTGTGCAACTTGTCCCCTAACCTCTTCTAGAGTTGACTAACGAATTTGAATCTGTGCCCTATACACTGTTTGACATTTTGACTAGGGAGACCATAAATTTAACTAGTCGACATCACTATGGAAGATAAGCAAAGGTGTCTTACAAATTGGACATCATCTTGCATGAGATCTGGAGTGGCTGAAAGAAGAATGTCGACACCTTTCTGGAAGTCGAGTCTCCCGATAAATCCAATCTGTGGAATATTAACCTTTAGAACCATTTTGGCAGCAAAAGTACTCCTATTATCTAATCAGAGCATGACAGAAGTATGTTCTCACCAGAGGACAATTGGATCGAACTGGAAGGGCCAGTTCTTTCTGCAGTGCAATCTTGCAATGAACCTGCAACAATGGGCAGCAACATTTAGAGACGATATACTATAAGTATATGTAATTGAGTTTGTCTAGTTAATAAAATAGTTCTTGGATATAATGCTTGTCATTAAGGCTTAGCTGTCGGAAGAATATTCAGACACAAACAATTAGCTATAAGTTAACTGGGATCTTCTGTACCTTTCCTGACAGGTCATGAACAGAGTATTGAGAAGCAATATGCTCATCAGTAGATGGATCCCATTCATTTTCGTCAATTCCATTTGTAATTCCTGCATACTTGCATATTATTATCTTTGAGAAAAATCAATGTGATTCCTTGTTGAAATTAAAAAAAGACGCAAAATAGTAGAGTCTGGATGTGCGATTGCTTAATCATTACGTGTTCTTTATCCGGAACATTATGATACCCAAAACATAAACTAAGTTGAAATCCGGAAAAGAAACAAGATAACATACCGGTCAAAACTGTCTTTCGACTGCTTAATAGCTCATGTAACCCATATCCACCCGCAGGGGTGGTTATTTCCCAGGAATAACCCTACATCAGGAAAGGAAAATCAAACAAAGGAACACAAGCTATCAAATTAAACGAAAATCAAAAAGGAATGAAAGATGGGCACTTGTTGGAAGGTTTATTTCCCCAGCTGAGGATTGTTACAATAAAATTCTCGAAGATTTCCGGCAACAATTGAAAATTGATGGCCAGTTATCATTGCCCTATAACCTAGTAACTCCTTGTCTTTCTTATAATAAGAAATATACGAAAAATCATATAACTTGTATCATAACATACCTGGCTAACTGTCAGTATCCTGTCGGCAGTGACAATTGCAGCTTTCAAAACATTGACAGCTTCACCGGGGTCAAGAGCATGGGTCCTTGCCCAAGTGGGAAAAACCCATTCCACCGCCTTGTACCATACGGCAGGCAATCCCAAATTCTTAAATGTGCTTGCTGGCTCTACTCCCTAGAGAGAAAAGACATCATGCATCATTGCTATACCTTCTTAGAAATCACAGACAGTAGCTCAACATTATGCATTGTTACTACATCCTTAAGAGGGCTAGAGTCTTCAATGCATCATTACAGTCTTTTTAGTGTGTCGGTGGAATATTTCTAAATCACACCATAACTAATGCAAGGTGAATACAAAATAACTATAGAAATCTGACAATACTTTTAGGAAGTCACAGAAGAAAATTGTTGCTAATTTGAGCCATACCATGCAAGTGTACTATTTAATCACAAATCATCAATTTAGGAGAAAAGACTACTTGAGCATCTATGGAGTGCATCTAAAGGCTTGTACACGCAACAGAGCAAACATAAAGAGTAAAGAAAGCCCTCCCATGTCCCTTTCTAAGAAATAAGAGAATTGGATATTAGGTTGTATCTCTCACGACAATAGATTTAGTTAAAAAAGAAAAAAGAAAAAGGAAATTACCTGATGAGCAAGATTATGTATCACAATGATACTTCGAGCATCCTTGTATACACCATATGGACGATACTTGGCTGCTAAGAGACTGAAATTATGAAACAGATTAATATCACTACTCATGTCCTTTTTTATCAACTTGGCAAAGTAATAGATGACTATTAGAGAGAGACATACTGGTCACCTATCATATACTGAAAGCTTCGTCCTTTCTTTTAGGCACCATATATGTAATCCAGCCAGATTCATAAACAAGACGTTGTGGTTTTTCATATGAATTTGAGCCAGAAAATGGGAAGAAATAAAATCATTTTGAAGAGGAAAAGACTATTTTATCAGTTTATTGTTCGTGAGAAAAGATAGAAAAGAAAACTATAGTAACCTACATTATGGCCAAATATGGTTTCAATGACGAACAAAAAATGTGTAAAACCATTTCAAGTGCTGGAACAAACCTTAACTAGCAATGCCTGAGGTGAAACTCTATAATTCAAGAAGCAGGAATCATTCAGAAAATGAAAGAATATAGATTCACATACACAGGGACAAGGCCAGCATGCCAGTCGTTTGCAAGAAATAGGCATTTTTCTCCATAAGTATATCCTCCAAGTGGCAGAACTAATGGAGCTTCACAGGCCGCATGACAAAGCAAAGTGAACCTGAACTGTTAGCCAAAAACAGCATGAAAAACACTTGCCATTATGTTAAGGAATAGAATCACAGAGGATTCAGTGAGTGTAATATGGAGGTGTAAGCAGGGGAAAACTGCTCTTTCTAGTAGTAGAGGAGAAGCTAGTCCGGTGCTATAGTGTAAAGTCGTATCTCTTTGGCTAGCAAGATCCGAAAGGCCACTGATCCCTTGGGATGCAGATCATAATAGGAATATAGAAACTACTAACCTATTAGTTTCTTCATTGAGAGAATCAATCATTTACCTGATTATCACCAAAAGCACCATAAATATCACCATATGGAGTGCCGGGACGCTGGTATGAAGGGTGGTCAACAAATACCTAATAGCAGAAAAATAGATGTTGTGTGTGATACAACATAAAGAATTAAGCAAGATAAAGAAAGGATGGATAATTTTCTATCTGAACAAACAAAACCACCAGCCGTGCAGTTTTCTGAAGGATAAAGAAACTTTCTTCTTCTTCTTCTTCTTTGTGTGTGTGTTGTTCTTTCTCTCTTTCTTTCTTTCTTTTTTTCTTTTTTTTTTCTTGGGGGTGGTGGGGGGAGGGGGTGGGGGGTTTATTTCTCCTGACTAACAGCATTGATAGATAAAGCTTTTACCCAATCAACTCCAGCCCTGTATTCATGGAAGAATCCAACCTCCTGCACACCACCAAAGCAATAGATCTTGGTTCGTCCTTCTACTTCAACAGCATTGGCAAATTTTTTATCCGATGAAGTCCCATCCAAATATCTAGGAGAGACAACCATTACACGGTGCCCGCGTGCAGCCAGTGCTATAGGTAGAGAGCCACAAACATCTCCCAGACCTCCAGTCTTGGAATATGGAGCTGCTTCAGAAGTAACAAAAACAACATTGTATCTTGTCCTGGTTGGAGCTTTGTCAGTTGTTTCAATTTCTTCATACAGCTCAACTCCTCCATTGGCTTCATTTTCTTGAGGTTCCAGGATTTTTTCATCACTGGTGGCTGAAGTAAGTTGAAGGAATTTGTTCTTAGAACTTGAATTGCCTTACTATTCCACGAAAAAACTCATGCAAATTACCCCCACACAACAAGTTTGTCAGAGAAATGACCACAAGACAGCTCAATCAACAGTAAACAATTGTTCACTGGATTTCATAATCTTTATGATGATAAGACTAGCCATACGGACTCTTAACTTCTCTATCTTTATTCATGTACTTGAACAAGATTTCCTACCCTACCTATGAATGCAGGTCCAGTGACCGAATGGGTAAAAGTTGTGTAATTCATAATCAACTCACAAGAATCAGAAGGTCCTTCCTTTTTCCTTTCTTGAAAATTAAGAATCCATGACTATTATATTCCAGAAAAGAGCTGGCAATTCATTAAACAGGAGCTTACTTTGCCTGCATGCAACTCAAATTGTTGCAATGCACCAATTTCAAAGCTTGAGAAAGCCGTCAACTTTTCCACTAATCTTATACAATTAGTCCTAGAATACTAAAATCATTAACACAACAATAAAAATCAACCACACAAAGTATTCAAGCATATATCCAAACTATATTCACAAGGCCACATTAGACAGACAGGCAAAAAATAAAAAAAAAACAATTACAGAAAGAAACATTACTACCAAATGCATCAACTTTTCCATTTTCTTCTACAATTTCGAAGCACAATTCACATTTCAATGTACCAAAATGATAATAGAGTGAAAAACACACAAGTATGGACACCCCACATACAAGAAAACAGAAAGTTGCCAAAATTAAGCAAATAAAACACGAAAACAATAACATATTACCATAAAGAATTGATTTTCTTTTTTCCGTTTTTTGATTTCTTACCAGAATGATGAATCAAATGAAACCCAACAACAGAGCCAGAACTATCTTTCTCGGTTCCCAGTAAAAGACCCTCCTCTTGCTCCTCATTTTGAGCACTCTCGCCATTTCTACTGACAACCCCCCCTCCATTTCTACCTTCATCGCATGATCTCGTTTTGACACAAAAAGACTCGACTTTTCTGTTTTTTGACAACAATGAAACGAAGCCCGCCTGCCTAACACCAATAAACGAATTGAAAACTGTATTTTCTGTTAATTTAGGGCCAAGAATTCTTGATGGGACGACCTGCAGAGCTTCCATCAGAGAGATAGAGATAGAGATAGAGAGAAGCCTAATGGTGAAGCAAAGGATCCGTACTCGTGATTTTCTATGCTTAAGGGGAAAAAAGAGGAAAAAGAAAAAGAAAAAGGAAATATGAAAGAAAATCTTCAGAGACAGGTACAAGCAGCATATAGGATCCGGTGAAAGCGCGAAAAACGAGAGAGGTTGAGGGGGGGGGGGCCGTGCCAGGGGTGGGAGAGCGACGTCGTTTTGAGTTCGTGAAACGTTAGTTAAGCCTGGCGGCCCATGACTCGGAGTTTTGCAGTGAGACACGTGTCAAGTAAATATGTGGGCGGTCACAAACAGCGGCACGTGAGTTTTGCATGTAAAGCTTTGCACCTGTTAGATTGTAAATTGAGGCATTTTGTCAAAATTTATTAGCAAAATAATTTTTAAAAAATAGAATTGAGAAATATGATGATTATTTGTTTGCATTTTTTAAGAATGATTTTGAAAAAATTGATTTATTTGTTTGTATTTTAAGAAAATAGGATATCACATTAATGACTTTTTTGTTGGTTTATGGAGTGAAATGAGTATTTTAAAATTATTTATATATATATATTGAGTGAGTGATAATATATGTATATATTTGTAATAATGAAAGAATATGTGGTGACTTGGGAATACTGTGGAGTTGGGAACATTAGAGATTTTTTGGGAATAAATTGTGTATTTCGGAGAGTTTGATTGGAGAATGTGATTGTCTATTTATTTATGAATTGGGAGTTGAAAAACAAATTGGGAGAATGTAACCAAACAAAGCTTTTATGTCCCTTAATTACATTGAGTATTGAATAATATCATAGGGGGTGTTTGGTTGTATTTTCTTTTTCATTTTTCATTTTTCTTTTTTATCATTTTTAAAATAGTGAGAATTAGTATATGATTTGATGTGGAAATAAAAACGTATTTGAATGAAATATTTGAAAATATAATGATTATATTGATTTTAATAGATTATATGTGGAGGAAAATAAAAAAAATAAAATAGAGAGGGAAAATATATATAGATTATTGAAAAAATATATATAAATTATTGTAAAATGTGGGGTGAAAATTAAAATTTAAATTATGTTGGATGAAAATATTTAAAAAATGATAGATTTTTATTTTTGAAATAGTATAAAATGAAAAAAAATAGGTTTGGAAATAAAATCAAACACCCCCTAAATCGCCATATTATACGTTTTTTTTTTACATATATATATATATATATATATATATATGCTAGACAGATATTGCCTCATTAAAAACAGGGCATGAGTACAAATCTATGTTTAAATTGACAGTTCATAACTCTGAGCACCTCATTAAAATTCATTATTAGATCCAACTTTTGCTTTTGGCCCAAAACAGAGTAGAGTACAATAATGCAATGCTTAAAACAGAGTAGAGTACAATAATGCAATGCTTAAACTGGTTAAGGTAATAATTCTTATTTGATTACATTCTTCCAATTTATTTTCTAACATTCAATTCATAAATAAATAAATAATTAAATTCTCCAATCCCATTTTTTAAAATACACAATTTATTTTTAAAAAATACTTTTTATTCCCAACTCCACACCATTCCAAAGCACTACATATTATTTCATTATTACAAATATATATACATACTACCATTCACACAATCTATATATATAAATAATTTTAAAACACTTATTTCACCCTATAAATCAAACAAAAACGTCATTGATGTGATATCTTATCTCCCCAAAATAGAAACAAACAAACCATTTTTTTTCAAAATATAAACAAACAACCTTCGCATTTTCCAATCCTACCACCCAAAATCCATTATATTTTGCAAGAATGGCCCAATTCACCCAAACAAAGCCTAACTATATTTAAATTCCAATTCCACTACATCATTACTTCTGCTAAGACAATAAAGTACATAAATGCTGCTTAGCTGCAAACTCCCCAGCATTATTACTACCTTAATTGCTTGCGAATCAATAATACTATAGCTGCTTCCTTCTCTTCTCCAAGTAAGAATGGCTTCTTTGGAAGTTCAGCACCGCCCAGACCAAGTGCCCCAGACCCATCTCCGGCCACAACGCTTTCGGGGAATACAAGATGCTATTCGAAGTCTGCCATAGTAGAAAATTGCTGAGCCTCGTCTCCCCTGAACTCCTCACCAGAATGTCCGGATCAGGCGCCACTCCCATGTACATATGCCTCTCAACATCTCTTAATGTTATAACATCTTCCTCGTCGTCGTCGTCGTCCTTCTCTTCTCCATTTGCAGTTGCAGTTGCAGCCCACTTATCCTGACAACACTCTTGAGCAGCATGCGCTATCTCATCAGTGGAAGTATAAGCCACACAAATTAACAGAATACTCTTATCATTCTTAGATGTCACTTCCATTGCCTCCTCAGCAGCATGTCTAACTGGCTCGCTCAAGAGCTTCAAGTTCCCTATGAAATACACCCTCACACCATATTGCTTCACAATACTTTCTTCCTTTAGCAAACCTTGGATTTTCTCCAGCATCAAGTCCATCACATACTGGACTTCCTCCGGCTTTCTTCTGAAATTGTCGATGCTGAAGGCGTATATGGTTACGTATTTGACGCCCAACTCATAACAGTACTTCATCAAACACATTAGAGAAAGAAATCCAGCTTTGTGGCCCATTCCCTCGCCAAGATTCCACTTTCTTGCATACCTTCGATTCCCATCTAGTATAAAAGCCAGATGACTTGGGACTGGACCAACAGACAGCACACGAAATAGACATCTCCTCATGTACCTAACTGAACTCCCAAACAACCTCCCAACAAAACCCTCGTTCTCCCCCATTTGTACTCACTTAATGACCCACGCTATACCTGAAATTCAGCAAAAAGATATTGAGTTTGAGGGGAAACAAGAAATAGCAGTTGATTGCTGTTTAACAGCTAAATTATTCATAAAACAATAAAGGTGAAAAGAGTACTAAAAAAAAAAGAAAAAGTTGTACTAAAAGGGTGTTTGGATGAGTTTATAAACTTCTCAAAATACTTTATAAGATATTTAAAAGATTATAAGTTGATAAAAAGTGTTTGGTTATTTTTTTTTAAAAAAAATTGTAAAATTCTAAAATAAGATGTTAGGAGTTTATAAATTCTTTTTTAAAAAAATAAAAAAATCATAACTTATTTTTAAGATATTAACAAGTTTCTTCATTTTTAACCATTTTAATTATAAAATTATTTATATTCACATTTTATAAGTTTTAAAATTTTGGTTTATCCAAACACTATAGTAGTTTATTTTTAAAAATAAAATTTAACATCTTATAAATTTTAAAAATATTTTATAAGATGTAAAAATTTATAAAATATTTCAAATAAGCTTGCCAAACACGCTCTCAATTACACGGCCCCATGAATCAAAAGCTTATAAAATATTTAAAATAAACTTGCCAAACACGCTCTAAATTACACGGCCCATGAATCACGACATTAATGCTTTATAAACTATTTGGCCAACTTGAATGGCAGTGTGTTAAACTTCATGCCCTGTGGGAGAAAAGATTTAGAGGGTGTTTAGCTAAATTTATTTTAAATATTTTATAATATGTTTTTAGAACTTATAAGATGTTGATCTTATTTTTAAAATAAATTGTTAAAGTGCTTAGATAAAATAATATCTTAGAATTTATAAGATGTTAATAATAATAATTTTATAATTAAAATAATTAAAAAATAAAAGAACTTGTTAAAATCTTTAAAATAAATTAAAATCTTCTTATTTTTTTTAAAAAAGTTTATAAACTTCTAACATCTTATTTTAGAATTTTATAAATTATTTTTTAATAAAAATTACCAAACATTTTTTATCAACTTATAAACTTAACATCATTTTGAGCAGTTTATAAGCTCACCCAAATACACTTGATAGTTTCGAAACATTTTTTGAAATCTTTTAAGGAGCTTATAAGTTCATCAAAATACACTTGATATGAGCTTATAATTTATAAAGTGTCAAATATACTTGTAATTTCTTCCCCCTAAAAAGAAGCTAGAAAACTTCTAAAATAAGAAGAATCAAAAGGAGGGAGACGAAAATATTTTAGAAAAACAAAAACCAATCAACAAACTTTATGACTAACTTTGTTTGGTTACATTCTCTCAATTTATTTTTCAATTCCCAATTCATAAACAAACAAACAATCACATTCCTCAACCATACTTTCCAAAATACTTCCAAAAAATATATGCACGTAATACCACTCATACAATTTATATATATACATATATAGATAATTTTAAAACATTTAGTTCACTTCACAAACTCAACAAAAAGTCATTACTGCGACATTTTATCCCTCAAAACACAAACAAACAAATCACTTTCTCTTTATTCATTCTCCCAAAATACAAACAAACAATCATCGTATTTTCCAATTCCACCGCCCAAAATTCATTCTCCCAAAATATTTTTGGACAATAACTCAATTCACAACCAATCAAACCCTCTTATCTTCTCTCAAGAAATCTGTGTGTGTGTTAACATACATATAAATAAAAAAAAAAAAAGCAAAAAAAAGAAGAAGGAGAAGAAGAAGTGCAGCAAATTAAAATAATACTTACTTCTGGAGAGTGGATGATATCTTCCTCACCTGATGTTATCACCGATCTAAAAATACGAGAAAGAAAAGGAATATAAAGAAGCTAATGTCTAAGAGGTTGGAATTAATTGTAAATAGTACCCCGACATGACCATCACATGTCAAGAACTGACAATTAAGGACTGTCACATGTCAAGAACTGACAATTAATTTTTTCTATTAAT
>JACGDI010005605.1:108111-118426 GCA_014898725.1 Jacaranda copaia
TATTATATATATTTATAAAATTAAATATAATTATTATATCATTATAATGTCATATCAATTCGACCACTGATTGAATCGATTGAACTAGTAATTAATAATATTATTGATTCATTATTCGATTCGATTTTAAAAATATTTTCATGAACTATACAAATAAATACTAAAGAGAGAGAGAAAGACCATACAACACAGCCAATCTCATCTATCAATTGGGGAGCCCACTACCTGAAATCATGGACCAAAAAGGACCAATTTCTTCTGCTCCAATTACAGGGGCCACACCCAAACCAACAAAAAAATAAAATGCAGAACATCAAACAAAGAAGAGAGTACAAACAAACAAAGCAGCCCTTAACCAAAACGGTGCCGTTTTTGCACACAAAAAAATAAAAATAAAAAGTAAAAAAATAGCACAACGTGCTTAACCGCTTATATAATATAATAATATAAATATTGATTTATATAATTTATAATGAAATATTATGTTCTACATTTGAGAAGATGACTAAATCTGCTTAGAATTTTATAAATTTTAAAATTTATTTTAAAAATAAGTTATCAAAATAATTGAATAGTATAAAATTATAACTTCATAGGTTCAATCAAATTCATTTTGAGTCCAAAAAATGTAAGGAATAGGGCATGTTGAAGTACGAAGAACACTTGCGTAATTAGAGATGATATAAGCTATAAGCTACTGCATTAATTGGACATGGAGCTTCTACAATTACTTTAGTGGGAGGGGGGTACTTTGATCTTTTGCCCATTTATTTTATATCACCAATTGTCAAGACTATAAGGTACAGGAAAGAAAAAATATATATATACTTTTGAAATTGAAAAAAATAATAATTTATAAAATATTAGTAATGATAATATATAATTTTATAATTACAAGAAAATGAGTTTTTTAAGATCTTACAGAAATAAATACCCTAACATTTTATTTTTGAGGACTTATTTAAAAATTTTACTAAATAATTTATACTATCTTATAAGTTTTAAAACATGTCATAAGATGTTTTTGATAAGGTTATAAGCTTATCCAAGCACTTTTAACACATTTCATTTCACTCAAATGTTGCTATGACAAAATACACTGTCAAATTTACTTAAAATTGAAAAAAAATGCTAATTGATGAGGGTGAAAATCATGTTATATTGGATTGGGCTAGTGTTTAGGTATATTGACCTGTCTAGTCGAGTGATCTAACTTAAAAATAGCTTGGATTGAGATATGCAATCACAAACAAACATCAAGCTAGTCAAGATGCCCTCGATTAAGGTACTCTGATGCTCAAGTCAGTAGAAGATCGATTGGATAAATGAGCAGCAAAGTGAAGGCTTATAGTGAAGAATTGCATACTTTGAGAGAGGTTAGCAATGGAGTATTTATGGCATTTTCCAACCGTATGATATGTCTAGGATGCTCTTAGCACATCTCAAAGGCTCTTGTCTTTGTATGAGAAGTTTTAGGTCATCTCTCATTTCTGTATTATTTTAAGTGATTTCATCTCTAGTTTTCAGGGATTAAATAATACACTGGAGGTGCTCCTCCTGTCAAAGGTGGCAGTAACGTGACATGTGCTATTAATACAAAGTCATGCCGCCTGTCAAAGTATTAAATGAGGCAGTTGAGGGATCTTGCAATGAGTCCACCCTCCTGGTTGACGAAAGAGTTGACTCGAGTGAATATCGATTGCGTCATGGAAACAGAACTCGACTTCCGCATATAGAGCTTCAGTTTGGGGGAGAGTAGTGACGCTTGACAATAGGTCAACTATATTGACAAAACCAATGGGCTGTCGAGATGAGATGGGCCTAGTCACAATACTTCACACGCAACCCCTTGGTCGAAGTTATTGGGCTGGACTTGTTGTGCCATCCTATATCGCTGATATATATTGGGTAATTGTCATAGAAAAGTGCCACATTATTTTGAGTTATCGTATTTTCAAAAAATATACAATACTTAAATAAATTATGATCATCTCATTCAATATACATATACACATATATACATATGTATATATATGTATTGAATAGAGCAACTCGTTCCAAAAAAACAACATAGCCATGCATAAAGGGGGGCGAATTTTACAAATTTGAGTTCCTAACTTATTAGAACCATAATAAATATCCATTACTCACAACATTATCACACAAAATTATTAAATAAACAACATATTAACAAGCAACAGTTTTCATCACACAAGAAAAAGAAAATAAAAAAGAAAAACGGGAAATCATCAAAAAATATGTCTCCAACCATGGGCTCCCGAAGCCAAAGCCCTATCCTCACTGCTTGATTCTGGGCTATACATCCACTTACCCGGCCCACGACTATTATCTTTTGGATTCGGGCTTCTTTGGGCCTGATAAGTTGTTGTTCCTCCACCAGAGCTCGATGAATCGTTGCCCAGCCCGAACCCACTTGCTCTCTTTGTAGATGAGTTCCATTGGGCTCGTGGTGGGCTATGAGTTTGGATCTTTACTGGGCCTTGACTCCGGACCTTTGCTCTTGCGGACTTAGTTGGTGCCATGTAGCTAGGGGCATCGTCTAAGCCCAACCGTCGTGTGGATCGAGACATATATGGGCTTGAGTCGATGTAATCTCCATTGACTCGGCCCATATTGAAATTTTTCGAGCCTACTGGCATAACCAAGTCCATCTCAACTGTTTTCTCACTTATGTCATCTGTAGTAATGGTCTCACGCGTCATTGCTTGTGGAGAATGGTGGTGCGGCTGGGACGCCATCCACCGCTCGAGCCAATTCCATCCCCACAACGCCTTGTCGGTCTCATGATCGTAGAGTCCAATATTATCATCATTCACCTCAGAATGCAACAATTGTTGTTGTTTTTGCTGTTCGTAATCATATAACAAGTGCAATATCAACATAGAGTAAAATAAATAATTCACACTTCTTGACTAATAGAGACGCGGAATGTCTAAAAAAGAAAGAAATAGAAGCTATAGATTGAAGTTTCATATCAAATACCTGGTGGGCTAAAGCATAGGCAAGAGCTCTTCCTCTTTTCATTTCAGACTCATGCAATTTTCTTGAAGGACTTGCCCTCATTCTACTCATGTTTTGGTTCTTCCTATCCCATTCTTCATTCTCAAGCTTTTTCATTTGACTCCTTTTGATCTTTTGAGCTTCTTCATCTGGCCTTCTGAACCTTTGTTCTTCATCATCTAACTTCTCATGGACTAATTGAAGCCTACGGGCACGAACTCTTGCCTGCACGCGTACGAGAGCTTGCATGCACCTCATCGTCATCTGCGCTTGCTTCCGCACATTGTGACCCCTTACTAAAGCCTGAAGCCTCACCAAGCCCTTCAAAGCACGCAGTGCCCGTCTTGCCTACAAGTTGATAAGAGTCTCCGGTCATATAAAGGGCGTTTGTAAGAGTTTCTATTTTTTGAGAAGTTAAAAATTGTAGTAGTATAAAAAAGTTACAGAAATTAGGTGAGAGTTGTTTTATTTATAACCTTTTTCTGCTTGACTTTAGACAATTAACTGTAGAAGCACCGACACTTCAAAACAACAAAAAGAAAAAATCATTTAAAGAGTGTAAAATCGCTTTTATGATGTTGTTGCAAATACTGCCACAATCAGGGCTTAATCTTTAAGTACACTAAACCTCAGCTCAACCAAAAAGGGGTCAGAAATATTTACCAGATACCCTCTGTAATAAGACTGTATCAGAGTTGCAGCCCTTTCTTCCTTAGACTGGCGCCCATATCCAGCTAATCTAACTACCTTAGCAGCAGCCTGAGCGGCCGCAACAGCCGCCTCAGCAGCAGCAGCAGTCGCCACAGCCACAGCCATAGCATGATTCTGATCCTCTGCCACAGGGGACGACCCAACGCTCTCTCCATTCGTCTCGTCTGGAGAACTTTCTGCAGGGAAATGTTCGAGGGAAACAACCTCCGGTGCCTCATATTGCCATTTTTCCACACTTTCCTTCTGAAATATTATGATTACTAAGTTAAAATAACCACCAAAATCTCAAAATCTGTCCAAGATTATTAGCTTTCATAGACCTAATCGATGCGGATAAATGGTTCCCCCAAAGGCCTAAACGATCGTCTAACAAAATATGAAATGATTGGGATGGAACGAGAGGAGCACATGATGACCAATGTGGTTAGATGTGATGGGAGAGTTGGGAAGAAAGCAATATGACATGAGCCCTGCTGTTTGTTTTGGCCTTATTGATAGGGGGACCATAAGCGTGTGACCCAAATCAGAAGGACTTAATGTGGTTACATGATGCAAGAAAACTCATCAGTCACTAGTTTGGATATGATTAGCTGTACTAGATCTTCAAGACATAAATGGATGTTGTTATATAATATTAGTCCAAGATTAGCTTGATCCAATATTTTTACAGTAACGAGAAAAGAATAATGTGTAGCACATAATTATAAAGAAGAAAATCAGATCTCAATATAGTGTGGGAGAAAGAGCAACTTACAAATTGTTTTAAAACATTGACTCCCCCAATATGGGACATTTTAAGATTTCGATTCCTCTTATATGAGATAAGATTTGATATAATCAGTTTAAAATGTGATTTTTTCAGTACAGGACAAAATTTGATATCATCAGTTTATAAACTGTTTTTCCTCCAATATGAAACAAAACTTTGGATCATAAGTTAATAGTTGGCCATTAATGGCATTTTACAGCATATTTGGTGCTTAGATTGATCATTCCAAGAAACAAATGGTTTTCAAGGAAGGATTTTCAAGTAGAAAAATTGAAGTTTAGGCAAGAAAATAAGCTTCATTCTCAATGATCAACAAACAGGGCTTCTTCCTTCATATGATCATCTGCCTTTCTAATTGTGAAAAAATCACAAAAAGAATTGCAAACAATGATATTATTACATCCTGACAATGCTTGCCTTCCTACATACTCCTAATACCTTTTCCTTTATTGACTCAAAAAGTTGCATCAAATTCACAACTAACTCAAAAATCAATGAACAATCAACTAACTGACCTTCTTTTCAGGCAACTCCTTAGTGGGAGATTGCTTGAACACCTTCTTCACCGACGAAAACCAGCCGCCACGGCTGCCTCCGCCGCTGCCTTTCTTTCCCATTTCCGGCCAAAAAAGGGTCACCTAAAAAACAAGAAAAATGAACATTTTTGAATCCCTCAAGACATAATATACCTTGAAACTAATCATTAACCTACTTTACTTGAAAGAACATTACCAAGACAAGAATGATCATCAAAATACACAAACCTAGCACAAAGGAAAAAGGCTAGCAAGCTAGAGTTCTTGTCCCATTTTTTTCTTTTCTATTTGATGCCCATTTCTTGATATATAAAAGTATCAAGAAAGCATTGGAACTATATGAAAAATATAATGCTATAAGTGAAGAACATGTGACAAAGTTTAAAGAAAATTAAAAGGGTTGATAGTATATGTGATGGTGTATGTATATGTATGTATATAATTTTAGAGCAAGAAAGATATGGAAGTGTGGAGGAGGAGGAGGGGGAGTAACTGCTGGCCCGCGCATTTGCCGTTAGTATTTAATCATTCTCACGGGGGTAGCTTTGTTCTTCCTTGGGCTCCATGTACAGTTGGGCTGAGCCAATGGGAGGGGGACATGTGTCAAGTGCCCTCTTGACTTGGGTTTTCATCTACGTCCTTGAGCATGGTGACAAAGACATTTTTATCAATGGCCGTTTGGAAGAAGGCAGTGTGGGGAAGTTCTTGATCAATGGTTTCAATGTGGATTTTTAATGAAAAAAATAATAGCTTGTGAAGTTTATTTAGTTACTCGAAGTCATTTCTTCTTGTCTTATATTTAAAAAAGTAGTGGGTTTGAGATAATAAAATATTTTATTAACGTGTGTCGACGAAACAATACTTTATGCAACTAAATCTCTGTATCCAATTAACAGATTTGATTATTGATATTGACGCCATTTATATGAATAGCAATGATATACCTCTTTCCAAACATGTTGATTAGATAAACTTATAATGATACTAAATCTTGTTTCTGTAGTAAAAGAATTGGGGGTATTGAAATAGTTTATAAATTATTTCCTCTTTCTCACCAATTAAACCACCTCTTTAGGATAAAATTTTTCTAATGTGCGTCAATTAAAAGATATTTTATTTCAATATAAATTTTATCACAATTTTAAATGAGATTGTTTGAATTTTAAAAATATAGCCTTCACATGCATAACTTAGTCCAATTCAACACATGACAATCTTTAGGTGAGAGCATTAGAGTTTTGTAGGTCTAAATGTGCATTCATAGTTTCATACCTTTTTTTAAGAAATATTTGAAATCTAACTAATTACACAATATTTTTCTTGAATGATATCCTAATCATAAAATATAGGTAATTATGATAACTTTACTAATCTTTACTCAAATATTTTAGTTTTACTATGTGCAATAAATAAAAGTGTTCACCCTAACTAGAGTTGGTCAAACAAAAATAACACACGTTTATCTATTTCCCATTGGAGTTGGTATTGCCTTTAGCTCACATATCACCTCTAGTCATCATGGAAAAACAGGTATGGTACCTTAAAAACACATTAACACTTATTCTAACTTAGAAACCATAATCTAGATTTAACTTTTGTTAATTTTTTATCCATTTAACATAAAAGATTCTTGAGATCTAATAAGAGAGGAAACTTAGTCCTAATTCATGGAGGTTGTGGGGACTACATCACCAAAACTTAATCCTAATTAATCACCCACAAACACAAGTCTTAGCTTGTTATATAATTAAATGATTAAAAATGTACCCCTCTATGATAATACTTTAAACTTTAAATAATACAAAACCATAAGATTATACTCCTGTTTGAAAACTTAGGACACTCGCATAATTTAATTCTGTAAAAGGTAACATAATTAGATAAATGACTAGAAATCGAGTCCCACTCTGCTCTATCTCACTTTGAATCCTTTATTTCATTCCATATTTTGTTTCCTATTCTAGTTTAATATATACGTGCCAAGTATATTTGGTTCTCAATCAATTATTTTTATAAAGAAATATCTAATGCACGTGTCATATATCGATACAGTGGAATAGAAAATGAAATATAAATTGAAATAAATGATCTAAACTATAAACTAACTTTATCTATATAATCCTTCCACATTATGTAGTTAATGTTAGAACAAATAATTTATACATCACTTAAAAGATACGGTGCTCATATCAAACAAACATCTCTGGGGAAAATTAATTACTTAATGAAGTTACTAAAAAAATAAAAAAATAAAAAAGTACATATATTTATTACTTGAGTAATCACATTGAACTAATTTTTCTTCATAAAGAAGCCAAACTTTTCTCAATAGAGAGTAGACTACATAACCAAAAAAACATTGCATGAGTGAAAATTGATAATATTACTATCATATAGGGGCAAATTGGTCATGTAAATATATTGAAAAACTTTATGTGGAATTTAAAGGCATTTCTTTTTTTAAGTTTGCTGAGCTGTGAAGTTTCATTTTCACCACCAATTTGCAGATCCAACTTCTAAATGCAGTTGAGAGGATTAAAGGTGAAAATCAATGAAGGGTCTCTAGTTTAGGTAGATGGGGTGCCCTTTTGCTTGCATTAAAAGGAAAAATAAATTGATGGAAAATAGTGAGCCATCATTTCATGGGGGAGGAGAAGTCTTCAATTGCCTTTTTGAGATTGGTTTTATTTGATTAAATTTGGTGATTTGTTGTTGTCAATTTATTTATGCATTCACACAATATTAGTTGTGACAATAAAAATAATCTTATTATCTATATATTATTATGGTTTTAATACGACATATTTGTATAGTGAAATTATATAAAAGTCTATGCTTCTCACATTCTCTGAATAGTCAGTGTACAAAGAAAATATCCAGACATTTTAAGAATCGGTATTATGATCTGCCTATGTTTCTTTTAGGAATACATGGAGAATGAGAATGCATGAGAAAAAAGCAATATCAATGATACAAAATCCTCTTATCTTTTTATATCTTGCGTGCTCAATCTATATCTGTGTGTACGAACCCTATATCTTATGCAGCTTCAGTCTCAGCTATAAACCTCAAACAAAATTGAATATTTTACATGGTGTTTATGTGTTTAAATCATGCAATATGTTTCTCTTATTATACTTAAATTCTTTTGATGGGCATTACATCATAAGCAAATAATGTACTAAATATGCATATATGCACAAAATTCCCCACAATCACTAGTTTCCTTTTAGATAAGTATTTTTTTTTTTAAATTTA
This sequence comes from Jacaranda copaia, assembly GCA_014898725.1. Taxonomy (NCBI): domain Eukaryota; kingdom Viridiplantae; phylum Streptophyta; class Magnoliopsida; order Lamiales; family Bignoniaceae; genus Jacaranda; species Jacaranda copaia. Next base: position 116,407 of record JACGDI010005605.1, read on the forward strand.
AGAGACACAATTGTTATTGATTTTCCAACTATCTCCTATGTAATTTATGAAATTGGCAACCGCGATCAATTTTATTTTTCATGACCTTTTCTTTTAAATATTTTTCTCAAATCCACGTGTATGGGTCGAACTCGAATTAAGTTTTGAATCTATAAGAACCCATCTATGGGATACGGGTTCAGTCCATTTACATGTCCATCTTCAAGCTTGGAGTTGGGCTACATTAGTGTGTTGGACCAAGTCGAAGATCTAAATTTTTGAGTGTGTGTGTCATATTCCAAACAACTTGGCTATTTCAAGCCCAAATTCAACTTTGTCAATGTTTATTTGAAAAAATATATTTAATTTACTTATTTTCAAAGATAAAAATAAAGTGCAGACTTTTGAGAAATAATATGTAAACTTTGGAAAAAAAAGATAAAGAATTAAAATGTATAATTTAGAAAGTAATTATTTTTTAAGATATACCAAAATTAGATACTTAAATATTTTTTTTAAATGTGAGATTAAATACGCTATCAAGGGACAAAACAAAAGTAGATGCAAACATAGGGAAAAGTTATTAAAGAAACCTTATATTTTTCGCTAAAATACTCATGAAATTCTTATATTTTATTGTTGTGAGATACAAGTCTTTCTTTTAATGTGTTTTCAAGTGACGTGTTTGCAAAGTTATTGTCTTTATTTTTTAATTTTTTTTAGCTATAACTTATAAATAATTTCATTTAAAATGCAAGTCATTTTGTCAATTTTTTATTTTTATTTATATCAAAATTTAAATAAATATATTAAAATTATTTAGAAAAAATTAGAAGCAAATAGAAAACATAAATAATTATCCCAATTCGTTTTATTTATAAAAATATTGATGCATAGGTTGTATTAAAATTCTTATAGTTTATGTCTTTTAGACATTTAGGCGATGTTTGGGTATATTTTTTTTGTGTAATTTTAATATATTTTGGGAGAATGAATGTTAAAAGTGATATGAAAAATGTGAAAGTTACATTGGGAAATGTAATGAATTTTTCGTTATGTTTTGGAAATAGTTAAAAATTTATTTTCGGGAGTTTTGATATATTTTTTATGCTTTGATGGGAGATTTTTTTTTTTTTTTTTATTGTAGTAGTCAATCAATGTTTTGTTGTTGGACTTTTGGGGTAAAAATAAAATTTGAGTATTTTTTTATTATAATGATAATAAAAATATATATATGTTATATATGTGATATATATATATATATATGTCTATATGTATTAGAAAATGGGAAAATTTTGGGTATAATGAAGAATATGATAGAGTATTTTGGGAAAAGCCCATTTTAATGTTTTGAAGGAAAAATAAGTGTATGTTGGTTATATTTTTTCAAAACAAAATATGAAAAACTTTCTCAAGATTTATTCACTTAAATTTTTTAAAATAGTTTGGTCGAGCTTACAAGTTCACTTATTGAATAAATAAACATTTAATTGGATTCAATTGGATGACACTAGCGAAATCAATTGCTAACTCACATTTCTTATTGAATTAATTGATCGACTTGCTATCGAATATTTATTTTAAATTTGATAATTTTTACAAAAAAAATTTCAATATATATTTATTTTTTATTATTAGTATAAAAATTAATCCTACTATTTCTGGGTTTCCACACTTTAAGAAAAACACTGATGCATATTATCCAAATCATCAGTCATTCTTAAATCTTTATAATGTTTTCGCAATTATTTTGAAAAAATATAACCAAATAAATCCTTTATATCATTATTGCACAATGGGTGGGGTAAATTGTCGAGCCAGTCACTCTTGCCAAACTGTATTTTAAGCGCTCTTCCGTTTCCTCTGTCTAACTCTCACTCTCTCGGCAGCGCCACTGCCACTGCCACGGCCACCGGGCGACGGCCGATGATGTTAGGCGGAGGAGACCAGCGGCGAATGTCCATAGACAGTGAACCAGCACACCCGGTTTGAAATTTTTTCTTTTAATTGTACTAAATTGGTTTCATGTTTCGTTAATTTT
>JACGDI010005605.1:134474-149478 GCA_014898725.1 Jacaranda copaia
TGAATTGCACATAACTAATTTTTTATAGATGTTATATGTAACTAATTTTTTATGGATGTTACACTTAATTCATTTTTAATAAATTATAGAATGATATGATTTTCGTACATTTGAAACTTACAGTTCATTGTGTTCTATTTTAAATTTTCACTTATGAAAATGTTAAGTACAACTATAGGATGTGTAAGTTTACAGATTCCAAACTTGTAATTTGGTTGAATAATCGATTAATTTAATAATATTATTATTATATTTATATGTGTAAGATTTAAAATCGAACCCTAATGATTCTTTTGCATTAAGTTGTGTTTAGGTGAGAAAATATCTTGGTCATATCATATTTGGCACAAAAGAAGAAGATACCATAAACATTAAGGTTAATTAAAGATACCTTAAACATTAAGGTTAGTTATCTGCCATCTATTGTAGTGGAGAGTACCAATTTGGATATTTTTCTTTGGCTGTTTTTGTGTTTGGCCTCTCCTGAAAATCACACCCAGCTACAGCCAGTGTCATCAAAATTGTCCCCAACTTAAAACGACAACGTTTTGTTGAGTACTTTGCAAATTGTAATCTGCCCCCAAAATGCAGGCTTTATTTTTATTTTATTTTCCTTTTTCATCAACCTTTTCTTCACAAAACTGACAAAAAAACGATATTTCTAGAGATAAATGCGCTGGTATGATCCTCAAAATCTTGAAAAATAAAATATTAAAATTTTTCTCGATTAACTCAAATTTATTTTTTATTTACTTTTCCCAGATTAATTCTATAAAAATATCAACAATTCAATCAATCTCCGATTAAAATTAACTCCATCTTCTCCCAATGTCGTAATTGAATTCTTGTCTTGAACCCTAAAAATCCAATCTTTACATCATTTTCCTTCGACTTACCACCAACCTAGGTGGTAAAATACCGTAATTTCGAAGAATCTGAGCAGTACCCACTTCAATTTTCGACCTTTTCTCCCAAACACATGTCCCAATCTTCACTCTAAAACTGAAAAAAATCCTTTCCTCCCGAAGTTCTTGTCTTTTATTTCAATATCGAGAGAATCTGATTAGAGCCCACTTTATTTTTCCAACTCCGTGTCCAAGTTTTCATTCTAAACCTTAAAAATCCTCTCTTTACGAAGTTCTTTTTCATCTTTTCCTGTTATACCTTCAAGATTCTGCGATGGCAGCTGCTTTGAGGTCAAAATCATCGAGAGATACAGCTTCAGTTGCTGTCGCACAGTTCAGACACTTTATTCAGAACCATATGCACGCTGGTCGGGCAAACCATTTCCAGTGGAGCTCCGGATTCGATAATAGTTATCAAAATAATTCTAGTTTCCTCTCTAGCTCCCCATTCAATTTTACCCCATTCAAGCCCCTCTCTCTGCGTGGCGAGTATATTGATAGTGGCAAAAATTTCCCTAAATTCTCTAGGAATAAGAGGAAAATTGAGAATTTTAGCTCACAGGGGGACCCGCCTGAGGTGTGGCAGCCACCTGGGGCTTGGGGTGATGGCATTGTGGTCAGGCCCGGGGTTAAATTTATTCAGGTGAATGATGCTGATGGTTCAAATTCGGGCTCAGGTGGAGGATTTGGACCGGGCCAGAAGGATGGGAGTTGGGGCGGTTCCAATCTCGGCCCGAATTTCCCGACCCCCAAGGAGATATGTAAAGGACTTGATAAGTTTGTGATTGGCCAGGAGAGAGCTAAAAAGGTTTATCCTTTTGGATTCCATGATTGTTTGATTGGGCCTAGGGGATGAAAGCTATGATTTGATGATATGCATTGATTCATTATTTGGCTATTTGAAATTATTGCAGGTTCTTTCTGTAGCTGTTTATAATCATTACAAGAGGATATATAGTGATTCTTCACAAAGGTGATTACTTTTTGACCTCCAGCTTGGTTGATTTACCATTCTGCAGTTTATAGCGTGATAGGTTTTAAAATTGCATTTAGCTCAATCTAAGGTTCGTGTGGCCATAGAGCTTTCTGTGGTTGATGTTTCAAGATATTAGCTGATTTTCAGGTTTTTGGATTAGAGAATCTTTGCAGACTTTGGTCTATGTGTTGTCACTTTGTTAACAATTCAATCTTTACGTAAGAATATCTGATGTTATTGCTATACCTTGAAACTTAGGCATGCAGTGAGTAAAGATGGTAACAAAACTGAGGGCACAGATCATGAGAATGTGGAACTTGAGAAAAGTAACATTCTGTTGATGGGGCCAACTGGTTCAGGTAATTTACTTAATGACTGGGCTCAAGTGTTATTTGGAATACAGAGCTGTTCAGTGAAGTCTTAGTCCATGTGCTTTTTGTGAGATTATGAGAACATTCTATAGAACTTTGCTTTTATAAGGGATTGGATTCTGTGGCTTTCTTTTGTTTCATTAGTGATCTTAGATTGAGATGACGCATACGAGAATATGCAACACACAGATTAGGTCATTTGAGGTTATAGTCCTTGTTATGATTTTATATTATCTTTTTGTGTGATTCATCCCCTTATTTAAGAATCTCAGGTGATTTTCTTGTGAGTTTCTACTTTTTTGATGAATGTGAACTTTTAAAAGCGCAGGAGTTAAGAGTTAGCAGCCATCTTTTCTGTATTTATTTTGAGTAAATCTCTTTTCTTCAATTCTACTGTTTCACTGTGTTCTTTTAATGTTCTTTTAAGGACAGGGAAGACACTACTCGCCAAAACTTTGGCACGGTTGGTAAATGTTCCCTTTGTAATAGCTGATGCTACTACACTTACTCAGGTGAGTTGTTCTATCTATCTACATGATATAGGATGATATTTTTCTGAAATTCAATTATCTCAATGTTCCTGGATCTGGGACCACACTGTCCCGAGTCCAGACTGTGGACTCATAGTATAAGACATTGCAAATGGATAATCTCAACAAGCTTTATGATGCGATCTTGTTGAAATGGAAAATTTTTCAGGCAGGGTATGTTGGGGAAGATGTAGAGTCTATTTTATACAAGCTGCTTACGGTGAGTTTTACGTAGTTCTATTATGTAATTGGAATGACCTGTTATTAGGACCCTTTTCAGGATACTTTCCATTCAAGTGTGATCCTATTTCCTACAAATGGCATTGCTGCACAAGTTGTCTGTTTGTAATATTTCTGGTGTGCTGGAGATAATGGACAATATAATCTGTCACTTTTGCATCTGGTTTTCCTTATATATTATGTGTTTCTATGTTCATTTTTGTAGGTTTTGCCCTATCTTATTAGGGATAAGTGACCTGAGTTCTATACTTTATAGCGATGAAAATATGATTATAGAGTATAGAGGGATTTATCTTCAGAATTTTTAGAATTGGTATCTGATTTTGAGCTAAAACACATTTTGGACATGGTCTGATTATTTTAAAACAGCCTGGTCTAACATCACTGGTTATCATCAAATTGTAGGTCATGAAATTAAAAGGTTAATATGTTCTTTGTGCGTGGAATTCTTTGGTTAGCATGTAAAAGACAAACTTCAGATATATATTTAAAAATACTTTATTGATACTGAAAAAGGAAAAAATGCCGGATTATGGAATTGTTGGGTCAAAATTGTTAGATTTTGGGTTCATGGAAGTCTTGTATTTCCAATCAGGTGTTAAGAATTTTTGAGTGACTTGATTTATTTGTAAGCTGATACATGTTCTCATTTCAGGTTGCAGACTATAATGTGGCAGCTGCTCAGCAAGGCATAGTTTATATTGATGAAGTTGATAAGATCACAAAAAAGGTGTCTCATCATGGCTGTTATAGATTTTATACCTAGATTATCATTAGTGGTTTAGAAACCTGGTATGGCTTATTAATCCCCATCTTGTTCTTTGTTGAATCTGTAGGCTGAAAGCCTCAACATTAGTAGAGATGTGTCTGGGGAAGGTGTCCAGCAAGCACTATTGAAAATGCTCGAGGGGACTGTAAGTACTCCATTTTACCTCATATTTTGATAAAATCATATGTAATCTTCATTCTGTTTTCAGTATATTAGAAGCCTAGGAAACCATGCCTAGTTTAAAGCTGTCTCAAGAATGAAGTTGTTAATATTCAAGATATGATGTGTAGTAGGTGAATCTGGTTGTATCATTTTAAAGTTTGATCATTTCCATATGCTAGAATCAGCAACTATGACTCTATGTGAAGATGCTCTATGGGCCTGAATCCATCTACACCTCTTTTTTATTCTTATCATTGAACCTTTTTGCCTCTCAGGTGGTCAATGTCCCGGAGAAGGGTGCTAGGAAGCATCCTAGAGGTGACAATATCCAGGTAATAACTAATATGTTACCTAGTAAAGTAAATGGCCTGATGTCATTTGTAATTTTGGTGAAATCGGTATGGAGAGATCAAGATAGTTTGTTTCTTTGAGGATGGCAGTTGACAATACACAATCTTTTTGGTGAATATGCATGGGCATGCTGGTTTGAGCAAACTTTTCTCTGGGTTTCCCTTACTGCACTTAACTAAAATACTGAATCTGCAAGATGGATTGTAACTAATGTGTTATGACACTATTGAGTGACTGAATTGCTCTGATGAATTGGTATGGTTTGCTAGGGAGCGTAGAGGAGCCATTAACTTGTTATAAAGCTATAAAATGATTCAATATGTATCCCTTTTCTTGGCTATTGATCTTGAGTGTGGGAACATCATTTGTTATCTTTTCTCCACTGATTACTAGAGGATTGTATGCACTGCATGCTTTTCCTGGCAATTGAGCTCGAGTGTACAGCACCTTTTCTTTCATCACTTAATGAGTTACAAGTATATGTTTTATGTTACGAATTTGTTTCTGTATAGATGAATTTCTATAATTCATTCTTTTGAGATTGTTTCAGATATTAAATTTCCATCAACTGCATGTATTTTGCATAACAATGTGCTTCTTTTTTTTTTTTTTGTGAAATGGACTCTGGTTGCAATATGATTCTCTTGTTTTCTCTTTGCACAGATTGACACAAAAGACATTCTCTTTATATGTGGTGGCGCTTTTATTGACTTGGAAAAAACTATCTCAGAAAGGTCATATTAACTTCAGGCATTAAAATATGAATCATAGTAGATTTCTGTATCTATTCTAGAACTCACAATTTTGAGAAATGCATTTCAGACGTCATGATTCTTCTATTGGCTTTGGTGCTCCTGTTCGCGCAAACATGAGGACTGGTGGTGTTACAAGTGCTGCTGTGACATCTTCCTTACTCGAAACTGTAAGCTCATAGCAGCTTACTTTTCTGCATTGTGTGTGTGATTGTGCCAGCATGTGGGTACACCAGTCTTATGTGATATATATACCTGAATATTCTATTTGCAAGCATGCAATGTATATATAAGACAAAGTTGCTATGTGTATGACTTACTGAGTTTTGCAGGCTGAAAGTAGTGATCTAATTGCATACGGGCTAATACCCGAGTTCGTTGGACGATTTCCAGTCCTTGTTAACTTGTCAGCACTTACTGAGGACCAGCTTGTTCAGGTTGCAATTTTGTTTGCTTAATCACATGTGTTCAGTTGTATCCCTTGCTAATTTCTGCTGGTCTTGCAGCTTATGCAGTGCTAGTCAATTTGTTTTTCAGGTTTTAACAGAGCCTAAGAATGCATTAGGGAAGCAGTATAAGAAAATGTTCATAATGAATGGAGTAAGTTATTATTCCTCTTCCACTAATTGATCCTTTTTAGTGAAGATGAATTTATCATAATCTTGTTTGCGGTGCTCTCGGACAAAGAATAAAAAGGTTGCTGGGAGGCTTGAGAAACATGACCTCTCAAAATTTCCATTTCGTCTTCTTTTGGCTTCCACCATTTAATGCATGTTCTTGTTTCTCAGGTAAAGTTGCATTTCACAGAAGATGCATTAAGACTGATTGCCAGGAAAGCGATAACTAAGAACACGGGAGCTCGTGGTTTGCGATCCATGTTGGAGAATGTTTTGATGGATGCTATGTATGAGGTTTGTGATTCCTCTCTTTGGTAAATTATATTGAAGCTTGCTTGATATAATAGTAAATATGCCAATGACAAGGGACCAATCACATGTTGATTTTTTAGCCTTCAACTTAGCATGATTCATTATTGTTGTAGTTTGATGACCATACATAAAAAAATCCAAGTTTTTGGTTAAATAAGCAATATAATTGCAAAATCTCTTTCAATGATATTCAAAATTGGGACAAATGAGTAGTTTGGTGGTAAGCTCTTATTCCTGCCAACAGGTAGGTTGCCACTTCAATTCCCATAGTAGTAGAGAAGGAATTAGCCATGATTCTATTTCGTAAAAAGAAGAAACAAAGAAATTCACTGTGTGACCGTTTGCAATTCCCGCTCGACTTTTGCTGTTGAAAACATTCAGGCTAGGTTTTTGAGGAAGATGTGTAGACAATCTCATTCGTGGCCTCTTGCAGCCACTTCATTTGATCCTACCTACTTATTTTGTAGCATCTTACTATGGATATGTATCTCTTGTTCTTTGTATTCCAATTTGTAAAATATGAATTGTAAATCTTGCAGATTCCTGATGTTAGAACGGGAGACGATATAATAGATGCGGTTGTAGTAGACAAAGAATCTGTCGGGCTTGAGGGCCATGGCTGTGGGGCTAAAATTCTGTACGGGAAGGGGGCATTGAACCGCTATCTTTCACAACATAAGACGAAACATTCAGAGGTACAGCTAATGGTGCAAGAATCCTAGACAACCTTTTCCTTTGCAATACATCGATTATTATCCTAACGTTTCGTTTTCTTCATTACAGACATCTCCAGACGGGTCAGAAGGGGAACCTGAGGTTGAACATGAGCTTCCTTCTATCGCTGCATTGTAAACTTTGGTTGTTCCAATGTGTACAGTATAAATAAAAAGAAGACATTATTTACCAGATTTAGAAGCTCAGTTATTGCTGATTTGTTGTACTTTATCGGCCCCTACTGTATATGGAATTTTTAGATTTCTGATTTTCTGTGGAAAAAAACTCCCTCCAGAAACAAGGAAGAAGACAGCCATCTCCTGTTATGGTTGAATGGTTCTGTCAGAATGACCAACTGTTGGATTGCACTCATGTTATATGCATGTTCAGCTATATACAAAATCCAACTAGGTAACATCTGTGTACCATAAAATGTTCAAGTTGGGGGTAAGGAAGGATGCTTTCCTGCTGTCCGCTTAAAGCTGCGCAGAAAAGGCCTAAACAGTTGAGCTGCATGGGGGCTTTTCTGTTCCTGTGCAAGTAATTTGTTTTGTCATGGGTACTTTTATTTCATAGAGCTCTTCTCAAAAATGTATTTAAATTATTACACTTTTCGCGTGAGTCTAGCCGTTGAGGAATTCGCTACTTGTATTATAGTAGTTGTTGCTACCTGATGATCGTTATGGTTATAGTTGCTGTTGCTGTTTTAGGATTGTTATAGTTATGGTTGGAGCTTACTGAGGTTTGAGTTGTCGAGTTTTCTGTTATTAATTCACCAACTTAGTGTTGGATTCATGGAGTTGGGCATGGTCAATGGAGAAACTTCGTGCACAATGGTTAAGAGTGGCTGGTAAGCAGTTGGTGGGAGTAGAGTTACGAATAGATCAACTTAGTCCGCGAGCATGATGAGCAATTTAAAATGTCGTTGAGCTCGAGTTTGTGGAATTCAGGTTACAGGGACAACGGAGAAACTGTGTGCACAATGGTTAATAGTGGTCAGTAAGCAGTTGATGGGAGTAGAGTTACAAATAGATCAAGTCAGTTCACGAGTATGATTAGCAGTTTAAAATGTTGTTGAGCTTGAGTTTGTGGAATTCAGGCTAAGTCTGTAAGGTTTGAATCAAGCTCGAGCTCCTGTGACCTAATTTCAAGTTTGAGCTGAGTTCCCCATGGCAGGAGGTGGCAATTTTAGTCCTTTTATGGGTCAGTGAAGGTGGGATTTAGCCTTTTAGTTGAGCATATCTGTTTCTGGCAAGGCAAGATGGTCTTGTCCTGCTCCAATCGTAGAAACTTACTTCCAAATTCTCTTTTCCTTTGATGTGTATATGAATTTCTAACCAGTTATAATTCCACCGTGGGTGCAATAAAATGTCAGAAAATGATATGAAAAAGATACTTGCCAACCTCCAATTATTCTTCTTGTCATATTCTGACATTTTCTTCTTCTTGATTAAGGTTTTGATTTGCCATTACATAAGCTTGAATGAACTCAACAGTATCCTTTCCTTTTTTGGTGATAAAATCTGATGTTCTATTCAAAATGCATTCTCCAACACCATTCTTTTCATTAATAACAAAACTAATACGAAACTAAGTTAATACTTGCACTTTTAGTAGAATTTGTCCCGCCCTCAGCCTGCAAGCCCATTGGACGCAAGAAATGCGTGATCTTAAAGTTGAGCTATGACCAACTTGCGCAAAAGAAATATTCAATGAATACACGTATTATTTGGCCAAAATTTATATATTAATCACTTTTTCAATATTTTGTTTATATAAGATGGGATATCACAGAATTTATCTGTTGTAGGTTTAAAACTAAGTTAATACAACTTGAATGTAATATCTTTGTTATAAGCTCAATCATTTACATATCTTAGGATTCAACTTTAGATAGATTGTGAAAACTATCAACAATTAAAGTACTCACTCTATTGGATTAATACTAATATAGAAAGATGAAATTAAGAGAGTAAACAAACTAAGTATCTGAAGAATTTTAACTGTAAATGATCGATATTGGACTAATGTACATATGGAGTTTTACCAAATTTATCCTCACTGGGATTTAATGCTTGATTGATTTTGCTACTATCATACTAAAATCTAGTGCAAACAAGAAGTTTTTGCTAAATCTTTGATCAATAAATCTCCAATTTCCATACATAAAACTAAAAACATAAAGGTTTGATTTTCTTTTCCATGTTTCCTTGAAATCTCAACCAACAATTAGCAACAACTCTCAACAATGTTAGAAAAGATACCATCTTCACAACCGTGGGATTAACTTCCTAACTTCAACTATTTCAAAAATCGACGGTGATCCTCATTTCTCTCTCCTCTGAAAAACCTGAAAAAGAGAAGAAAAGAACCTGCTTTTCAGGGAGATGATCCGTTCTGGTTCTTTTTGAAACGATCTCTAATATTATCTTTATCCTCAATTTTCTTTTCATATTCTTTGGACTTCCTCTTCCCTCTGTTCAGCTGAAAAGAAAAGCCGAAGAAAGTGAGGGGGAGAAGTAAAAAAAAGGAGAAAAAACAGAAAAGGAATGGCCCTTTAAATCGAAGAAAGAATTGAAAATTTTGAAGTGGGCGTCTCCGATTTCTGTCAAAGATCAAATTTTTGAAAGTGGAATTCTGATATTTCTTCAAAGGGTTAAATTTCTTGAAGTGGGTTTTTGAGATTATTGCAAAGTTTTCTGCCAAAGCCTGGAGTGTGGTAAGTGGGCATCTCATATTTCTGTCGAAGATCAAATTTCTGAAAGTGGGACTCTGATATTTCTTCAAATGATTAAGTTCCTGGAAGTTGGTTGTTGAGATTATAGCAAAATAGTTTTCTGACAAAGAATTGGACTTTTGTAAGTGGGCATTCATATATTTCGGAAAAAGAAAAGAGATCTTTGGGATTGGGGGTTAGAGATTTCTGCAAAAATCCAATTCTTGGAAGTGTGAGTCTTTTTTCCCCAAAATGGCAACAATTGAAATGGAAAGTGTGGAATGTGTGTCTTCATCAGATGGAATTGAAGATGAAGAGATCCGGTCATCATCAGTGTCTTCAAATCCTCATAACAATCATCATTCTCATCCCCATCAGTATTCTTCGAAACCTCGTAATATAGTACCGTCCGAAATAGGCCCCACAAGTGTCCATGAATTGCTGGAATGCCCTGTCTGTACTAATTCTATGTACCCGCCAATCCATCAGGTCTGCTCTTTTCCTTTAGCTTTTCTGCTAGATTGTTATATATTTTGCACCTGAATGCATTTCTGTTTTGGTTGGATTGCCCCCCTTGTAAGAGAATTGGAATGGAGTTAGTGATGGAATGTGGGATATATTCATCCATTATAGTTTGCAATAATATTCCAGTGAATGAGAACAACAATGAAGTCTAATCAAGTACAAGATTTTTCTTGCCAATTATAAGTATTAATGTCAACACTAGAGTATCTTGTGAATGATGGACCCCTGTAGTAACTAAGCTTGTCTTCTTGTTTTAGAATAAGTGTCCTTGACTGGTCCCAATTGGGAGCTTCTGTAAGTAGAAGTATTGAAGGGTGAGGATATGGTCTGCAATAATGAATTAGAGAGAGAAATTTGGTTGCTTAATAGGTAGTTTTGGTAGGAAAATATAAGCGAAAGCAAGTTGATGATTCAGTAGAGTAATGTTTTGCTATGAAGTGGAGCATCTCAATAGCTCTTGCAGTGAATGGATCAACAAAAATGCTATCATCTTTTGGGATTCCAATGTTCTAATGAAGTAGCTTTATGTCATTTTACACAGTCCCCACCATTCAAAATATGTGCTTGTTGCCCTAGTTATTTTTCTGTCGAATTTGTCTAGTAAGGAAATTTTGCTGGTTAGTCTAGAGAAATAGAATATGTATAATAAGAAAATGCTACATGGTTGATCCTACCAACAGTGATACGCTTATCTCAAAAATTAAGTCATGCATGTGTAAGTATGAACTAATTCACACTTTGAAATTGTGAATGGCTCAATAAATCAATTATAGTTTGTTTGATAGTACCTGCTACTCAGAATCAGATAATCATAGTAATTCTAGAGCTAATACATACAAAAAACTCCAACTTCTAAAAGGAATACATTTATTAGATAAAAGATCTACACAGGCTACGTTAGTTGCTGCAATTATTATATAGAAGAAAACATACTTCTTGTGACTTGTGTAGGACTAATAGTAATTGATTGATTTTGCTCTTTTTCTGCAGTGCCACAATGGACACACTCTCTGTTCTAGTTGCAAGACAAGGGTCCAAAACCGATGCCCTACTTGCAGACAAGAGCTTGGGGATATCAGGTGCTTAGCACTAGAGAAGGTTGCGGAGTCGCTAGAGCTGCCCTGCAAGTACTACTCTTTAGGCTGCCCGGAAATATTTCCATATTACAGCAAACTCAAACATGAAGCACTTTGCAATTTCAGACCATACAATTGTCCATATGCTGGATCAGAGTGTATAATTACTGGGGACATTCCTCACCTGGTTGCCCACTTGAGAGATGACCACAAAGTGGACATGCACACTGGATGCACCTTCAATCATCGCTATGTTAAGTCAAATCCTCGTGAAGTAGAAAATGCAACATGGATGTTAACTGTGAGTTCAATATTTTATTACATGTTTTATCATTATGATTTGAGCAGTATCTGTAAGAATTCTATAATTTGCCTATAATTCTTGGGCAAATTATGCCTTTCGCCCTGTATAGTGAATGGTTTAACAACCTCATGTTTCTGCCTCCTTGTTTCATTAGGTATTCCATTGTTTTGGGCAATATTTCTGCCTCCACTTTGAAGCATTTCAGCTTGGAATGGCCCCTGTTTACATGGCATTTCTTCGTTTTATGGGTGATGAAAATGAAGCCCGCAACTACAGCTACAGTTTAGAAGTAGGGGCAAATGGCAGAAAGCTGATATGGGAAGGTACCCCAAGAAGCATCCGGGATAGCCACCGTAAGGTCAGGGATAGTCATGACGGTCTAATTATCCAACGAAATATGGCACTTTTCTTCTCTGGAGGTGATAGGAAGGAGCTCAAGCTCAGAGTCACCGGTAGAATTTGGAAGGAACAACAGAATTCAGATGCTGGGGTTTGCACACCAAATCTTTTTAACTAAGGCAAAGTTAATTTGGGAGTTTAACTTGTGTTCTTGGGTTTTACATTTTTCTACATGTTTGCGTCTGTCAGACACTAAATCAAAGTGGGATATTTTCCTTTGTTGTTTTGGTGGGCTGAGACAGTGATTCAAGATTTTATGAATTATGTTGTTCTTGTCAGAAAATGAAAGATCGTGTGGAAGTACTAGAAAGTACTAGAAACCAACAGAATTTTGCCTTATGTCTTATAAAGATAGGTGGGACCAAGCATGTTGTCGCTAGACGCCCTCTTTCTAGCTGTCTGGCTTTAAAAAAATGGAGAAGTAAACATTAGAACTCAAGAACACATCAAATGGCTGCACATTATCCTCCATACCATGGCCAAATCATCATAAATAGAATTTTCTTGCATCTCAAGTACACAGAATATCAATCTAATGAGGTGCAAGTGTCAGAGTGATGCTCAGAAACTACCAAGGAGAAATAAAAATTATCCTTTTGTGCAACAATTTGCCCTCAAGTATACCAAATCAAGCTGTTGCATTGCTTTCACTTTCTGCTGATTCTTCCCCCACATCTTTGTTAGAAGAGATGGTTCCTGCAGAAGTTTCATCCGCAATCCCTTTTCCATCCTGCTCTTCTGTGTTCATAGAAACAGAGGTAGATGCAGCATCCTCAGTGGCTTCTGCTGACTCCTCTTCCTCTTTGTTCTCATTATCCTTATTCCCCAACAACTTAGAAGGCAATAGAGAGGCAACCGCAGCCCTAGCACTGGCCTTGGCTCTTTCAGCTTCTTCAGCAGCTTTAGCTGCAGCCTCAGCCTTCTCCCTTTCTATGTTTAACTTAAGATTTGTCACCTCATCCTCCCTCCCTTCTTTCCTCAATCCTTCTCTAACAAACTCCTCTACCTCTTCAGTGAAATCATTTGGATCCTCCTTCAACATCCCATCGACAATCTTCAGCACTTCATCATGTTTCCCAACCTCAAACAACGCATTCATGATGAACTTGTATGCATCATCATTCATCCTAAGCTTTGGCATCATTAAGTCAAAAAACGACTTTGCCTCATCAACCTTTCCAACTTTAACCAATCCCTCAACCAGCCTGTTATAGACAGCCAAATTTGGCCTCAACTTAGACTCAACCATAGTCCTAAAATAGTGAGCTGCATCATCCGGTCTATTCTCCTTAAAGCAAGTATCCATTAGAGTAACAAAGGTATACTCATCTGGACTTACTTTGTTGTCAGCCATCCCCTTGTACAGCTCCTCTGCCTCGGCCAACTTGTCATTATTACACAATTGATCAATCAGCACATTATAAGATAAAGTATCCGGGCTGCACCTTTTCTCCCCCATACTGTTGAAAACTTCAATGGCCTCGTCAAACCTCTTCTCCGCACAATACCCATCAACCACAACATTATAACTTCCCAAGTTCACACTCACTTTTCTTGGAGGATCATGCTCGTTCTTCATCCTCTCAAACAGCTTCAACGCCTCTTCAAACTTTCCATTCTTGCTCAAAGCCTCTAAAACATAGTTGTATGCAACTGCGCTCATCTTAACATGTGAACCCTCACCAAGAACCCTCTCATAACACTCCATAGCCTCAGTTTCCATTCCTTTCAAAAAATACCCTTTCATCAAATTTCCATAAATCACACCATCTAAAATCTCCTGTGTCCCTAATTTCTGCTTCAATTCCTCATACAACTCAAAAGCCCCTTCAGCATTCAAATTCTTTGCTTGCCCCAACATCAAATAGGAATAGATTGTAGGATCAGGTTTAAACCCCTTTGTCGCCATTTCACCCTTAATTTCTAGTGCTTTTTCAACTTGCTGATTATCCACAAGCCCTTTAATCAGAATGCGATAAGTAGTGGGGGAGGGGTTAAAAGGGGCATCATTCATTAGCAGCTTGTATTGCTCTAAGGCCAAATCAGTTTTCCGGCAATCGAGATAAACAGTGAGGAGAAGATTGTGCGTCACAACATTGGCGGCAACCCCTGCTTGCGTGATAAACCTGTGGAGTGAGAGGAGCTCGGAATACTTGGCCTGCCGCAGCTGCGCAGCCATAACTGAATTACAAGTGTAAATGGTGGGGCGGCAATTGGAGTAAATAGAGTGGCGCGTCAGGAGCGCCGCCTCCTCCAGATCATTTTCGCGGATGAGCTTGAGAATGCGGTTATGGAGGTTGAGACGATTGCCTGAGAGAGCGGAGACAGGTTCGGGGAGCTTGGGGGCATTAGGGTTCTGCGGCGCTGGAGAGGGAGTAGGGCGGGGTTGTTGTGGCTGTTGGTGGCGGAGTGCGGAGAGAGGAGGCTCGATGCGGAGGCGGCGTTTACGCTTGCGGCGTTCAGCGGCGGCTTCTTCAGGGGTGGCGAAGGAGAATAGGCGGATGGGGACGAAGGTGGGCAGTGGCGCGTTGGACTGTATGCGGCGGGGTTTTGTTAGGGTTTTGGTCAGGTGGTTGAGAAATGAGGGTTTGGAGAGCGCCATAGCTGCTGAGGTTTACTGTGTGTTCTGTGTGAAATCTGAGGGGTTTTGGGTTGAATTTGATTTTGTTGGTTACAAATTCCCAAATTATTATCAGCAAATGAAATGGGCTGAAATGGGCCGAAATCAATCCAATTACAAAATAGACTGTCAATTGGCCCATTATGGGCCCAGATAAACCGGCCCAATTTTGCTATGCAATTGAATTTGAATTTCTTCACGGTTAATTATATTTGAGTTTGAAATAATTTTTAATCTCTAAGCCTTGCGGCTAAGTTTCATTTTTCCAATTTATTTTTTATTTTTATCCATTTTTCTTAATATTATTTTATTTTGAGCTTGAGTACCTTAAGTGTGTATAAATAAATTTCATTTATAGATGAATTTGTTATGGTATTTTTTAGTCATAGATTAATACCTCACTAAAGAATTTTGGATTACATATTCTTAATATCGATGAAGTTACTATAAAATGTACACTAAGAATCCAAATATTATGAATCTACCTCTACTTGCCAAATTTAGGGCTGTCAACGGGTCGGATTTTGATCAAATTTATCATATCTAAATTCGATTATCAAAATTTATATTCAAATCTGATTCGAAATCTTATAGGATATTTGTTAGTTATAACCATATATGAATTCGATGAATATTCAAAATTTGATAAAAAAATTCGACATATT
>JACGDI010005605.1:151301-161739 GCA_014898725.1 Jacaranda copaia
TTTTTAGCAACTCGAGAATTAAAAATATAATTTATTTAAAATTTATTAAAAGTTGACCAAATTCATTATTTTTTTTTTGTTTTCGGCGCACTTTTGTAAGATCCCTTCTGCTTATGAAGTAATGATTTTCTTTTTTTAAACATAATTATTATATTTTAAATAAAACCTCCAAACAACATTTTATTTTCAAAAACATATTTATAACTAACTTTTCACTATTCTTTTTCACCAAAAAGTAAAAATGCTTCCAGAAAACAAATTCAAACGGCCTCTAAATTTATTTTCAAACATCGAGAGTCAGCCATATCTAATTGTCTCATACTTGTATTGGGGGTTTTGTTCTTATAACAAGGTGCATCCATGAGAAAGAAAATCTCAATTTCTAATAAAATTAATCATTATAACCCTCCATCAATACATGTCGATAAAGCAATACTTCATAAAATCGATGTATAGCTATGAAATAATACCTCATGCATTACGCATACACACACACACACACTATATTTATGAAGTACTTAGGACCTATTAGTATATTTTTAATTGGGTTGATAAAATTAATTCCACATTAAAAATTAATGACTATGTTGATTTTCTTTTCATATTTTTCCAACATTCTCTTCCTCTCTAATTATTTATACTTTTCTTTACTTTCTTCAATTTTTTTTACTTCACCCTAACTTTTCTTTTAATTTATTTTAAAAATTCAAATGAATAATTAAAATTATTAACATATATAATATTATATAAATATTTTAAAACATGCATTGAATATACCAAAATGAATAATACTTATATGACAGCTAGTAAGCCAAGATAGAGTAGACCACTAGTCGACAGTTACAAATTCTAGCAGCCCTTTTGAATTCATCACAGCTAGCTTTAGGGAGGATAGGAGCCGTATTTGACTACTCCAACAATTATATATACTTAATAATTTATATATATATATATATATATATATTTCAAACTTTGAAAAACTCCAATTACTCCTCCAAGTGACCAAACTTGTCACAAACTATGCAATATATATATATATATATATAAATATCATATATTATCCACATATCAAAAAACATGAATTTCTAAGGCTATGTTTGGTTACATTTACTTTTTCGCTAAAACAATCATTATTAACCGCAAAATATCTCTCCGAATCAATTAACTTATTACCATAAGCCCCATATACATGCATATACATATTGTAATATTTTATCATTATTTTTACAATTAAAAAATTATATTCAATCATCACATATACATATTATATATTTCATTATTATTTTTATAATAAAAAATATTATTCAATTCCATTTTCACCCAAAAAATTCAATAAAAAAATATTGATTTGACTATAATAGTAGAAAATGGCTCCTATCAAAACATATACAAACATACTAAAATTTTTCAAAATAATTTTTTTACTATTCCTAAAATATAATCAGACATACATCACAGTCCTCAACACAAATTTCACTTTCATCAACCCCATTTTCAAAACTCATTCTCCCGAAACATATAATCCAAAACACATAATTCATATCCAAATATTACCTAAATAATTTTAAAATTATTATAATTTATTAAAATACGAAGCATGTATTGAAGAAATCGGGTGTGCTGAAATAATTTATAAGTTGTTTCTCTCTTTTATTTATGAATATGTGTTTCTATAAGAATAAGATTTTCATTTTATTAATCGATAGAATAATATCTTGTAATATTATTTTTATGAAAAAAATTAATTTATTTTGCAATAACATATGCTCCTTAGATAAGGCCTAGCTTAAATTACATTAGTTATACCAATCACGGGTCCTAATGCTCTATATGCCATCTTCAATGTTATGTCATGAGAGACTTGCTTAGCATAGAGCCCCCTCTTGAGACAGACAAAAATTATTATTATTATTTTGTAATTCTCCTGCATTATCTTAACATTTTGCACTATTTTAATTAATTAATCATAATAATTATTCTAATCAAGTTTTGCAATATTGTTTTATGGGTGGAAATTAAATATACAAATAAATTATCTACACATGTAATATAAATTACAATTATTTCGTGATTGATTCAGATAATATGTTAGGTAATGATCAGATTTATTATCAACGTAGAGAATCATCTAAGTGAAAGTGATGCAATTCAATAATAATCGAACCTAGAAAATAATATGAATTCCTTTGAAATATCCCCATCCCTTTCTCTTCGAGATGAATACTACTTATACCAGTTTTTGGAAGCCATATAATTCTTAAAATATAAATATACTTAATTACAATATAAATACACCTTTCCTACCCACATAATGAGCGTATGAAAAAGACAAATTATATTTATATTGTCTATGGTACTATTACTACAGCATTTACTAGGAATAATACATCTTAATGGATGATGGGGGCACTCAATGAATTGATTATCTTCTTTAAAATTTAAAACAATTCTCGTATTTATTGATAGAGAATTTTATCTTTATGAAAAAATATCTCAAATAATAGAAGAGATGGACAGCTTATGAACTATCACAAGATTTAATTTTTTTAATACAAAATAAAAATTAAATGTCATCGTAACATTGAAATTCAATTGATGATTTTAAAATTTTTATATCTAATGGTAGATTTGATCATCATTAAAATGATCAAATCTACTATTAGATATAAAATTTCAATCCCCACAATATATATATATATATATATATATATTATTTCCCCACTATGTATATTTATAGCCATCTACAATAAGAAAAGGGGAAAAAAAGGGAAGTGATGTTGACTAATGAATTTCCTTTTGTCAAGGAGTGGTATTGCTCTCATTTGGGCCAGCTTATCTCTAGATATCCTTAGGCTATATTTGGTTAAATTAAATTTTTCCTTCAAAATATCAAATTAAAATTTTCAAAATACCCTCTTCTATTTTTTATTATCCCTAAAATTTTCTCATTTTCTAATATATATACATATTATATATCTTATATGTTTTATTATTAATCTAATAATAACAAAATCACTCAATTTCATTCACATAAAAAACCCAACAAAAAAAACATTGATTTAACCGTTATAGTAAAACTTATCTCCTTTCAAAACATAAACAAACATATCAAAATTTTTCAAAATAATTTTCTAACTATTCTCCAAAATACAAATAAATATTCATCACGCACCCCAATAAAACTTTACATTTCCCAATTCCACTCTCAAAACTCATTCTCCCAAAATATATAATACAAAAACATACAATTTACAGCAAAACATTACCTTATCAATTGCCAGAAGGATTGGTAGCTCCTCTACTCATCACTTTTTTTTTTTTTAAATTTGTTTTTAGACATAACAAAGATTTTTTATTTTTTTATTTTTGGGGTCATGTTTCTTTGAGAGGAACATCCCATGAATATTAATTACATATTTAGTAAGAGCATATTTAACTTAAATGAAACCAAGACCAAGACTTGGAGCCATTGATTTTGGCATTTGAACTTGGACTGCACTTTGTGATGTTATTTTTGTTTATTCACTAGACACATCAACTTAATTGAGTATATATTCTCCTTAATATTGTCCAATTCAATTTTAAGCCTTAGTGGGAAAAAGAAAAATCATAAAAATCTTTATCCAATTATCGAAATTTTTCTTTCCACTTGTCAATTAAATACCAAATCTATAAATTTATCACTCTTAGTTCTTAGTTGCTTTATTCAGCTGACCTTTTTATTGAAATTTATTTCCTAACTCGCGTAAATAGGGCGGAATCAGTCCTTTTACTAAGCTTGGTGACTTATTAGTTATTATTTAATTCTTCTAACATTTAGCCTTTGCTGACTAACAATGTGATTTATTCCCTACTCCAATCTAAAAGCAATCTATTGATTGATTTTGCAACACCCTGGATTCTGAATATCATAAAATTAAAATAAGAGAAATTTAAATTTAAATTTTGACAAAATACCTTTTAAATAAAAGAATTAAATCATAGTTAAACCGACAATTAGATCAATTAAGATTTGAGTATAAATACTAAAAATCAAAGGGTTGAATGCTAATTAAATTTAGGACTCACTTGTGCCCAATAAAAAATGTTAGGGGTCAATGTGAAAAGATCAAAAGTTTAAGGACTTTAAAATAAATTAATTTGGACTAATCAATTGCCTATAATTAGTGATGTTTGTGGTCAATGTGCAACAAATAAAACTTTTAAGGACAAAATTGAAGTTTTAGGGTCAAATTGCAAGACGGCTGAAACTTTGGGGTGAAATTTAAGTCCGTCAAAAAGTTTTGAGGTCAATTTGTAAGGGACTGGAAAATCATTTATATATATACCATTAAGGATGAAATTTAATTAAATTTACAAAACCTACCCCAACCACACTCGATGAGCGAACGGTCCAAAAATGGTTGAAAAAACTGAACCTATCTCTATAAAAAGCTCTCTCTTGCCATGGTGAGCAAATCCATACAAAAAACACGTATAACCACCGAAGAAATCATCGAAAAATTGAGGGTCGACAATGACAAGCGGTGGAGGTGGCAATTCTGCCATTCCCAATGTTGGAAATGGTCTGAAACTAGAGGGCTTTTGGTTATGGGCTCATGGGCAAGGTGGTTGTGGCGTCAATTTGGCATTTTAGTCAACAGTAGTAGGGCAATTGGAGATGGTTGGCATACGGCGGTGGGTTAGGATTTTACAATGGTTAACGATGAAATTGGCCAGGAAAATGATTATGAAATCAAAAATTGTTTTCGGGGTTTTGTTAGGCTAGGTGAGATGCACACTATGGTGGTGGTAGTCCTTGTCTTCGGTGGTGGAGTGTGCAATAGTTCTTGGATAGTCGGCATAAAATTAAATTTCAAACTCATCTTGACTATTCTTGGCTTGAGATTGGATCTCGATTCGATCTAATTTGGGTAAATTTTATAATTAAATTTTAATTTGATTAATTTACCGAATGTAATTAAAATTTTTGAAAACCTAATCATACTATGAACTAAGATTGTTAAACTAAGGTTTTGCATAGGTTATGGATTAATCCCATAATTATTATAGTGTTGAACCTAATCGACTCCCAGAGATACCATTAGGGCCATAAGTAAGATTCTAACAACTTGTTTACCAACTCGTTGAGTTAAGAACAATGATTTATTACTATTTTAAACATTTGAGTATAACATGAAAATTGAGAAAATTATAACTAAAAAAATAAATTAATTGAGGAAATTGATGAGGACATTTAAGTGCATCAAGAGTTATGATTAAAAAATCAAAATAATATTGATTTAGGTTATCTTATTTTGAACTTTGAATTGATAGGAAACAAGGATATAGACTCTACAAGCAACTAAGGATGCCACATTTAATTGTCTTAAGTATTTAAGTATGAAGTAGAGATTAAAGAAATATGCCAGAATAGAATAAGTTAGCCCTTGCAATTCAATAACAAAGGTAAGAGTATTCATATACATAATTAGAGAGAGTTAATCCATTTATAGCTCGGGTTGTCTTATATAAGTCCTTGGATTGACCAAGACATAAGGTTGTGAGTAGTCCAAACAACGAAGGAACTCCTGCCGTGGTTACCGGGTGAGTTATATTAATTTCTTTTGTTGGGAAAAGAACATACATATGTGTTAATATATCCATGTTGTTTATTGCTTGATCTTTTTTGCATTGAGATTCAATAATCATTGATTGTTCACTTAATGCTGTTCTTTGGCTTTTGTGTTGTATCTGACAATCTGTATGAACAGCTCTTCTTGCTTGTAATTTTAGAGCCATCATTGTTTAAAATCCAAGACTGCTCTAATACGAATCCTTATCTTATGTATATATATTGGTAAATATATTATTAAAGTTTGATTCTTTCTTTGTTGAAGATTAATCTTCACCTATGCTATTTTGATCTTCGATTCTTCTGTTAATCTTGACATTCTATTTTTGCTTCTTTTCTTCCTTGCCACATGATGCCT
Source organism: Jacaranda copaia (assembly GCA_014898725.1). Classification (NCBI taxonomy): domain Eukaryota; kingdom Viridiplantae; phylum Streptophyta; class Magnoliopsida; order Lamiales; family Bignoniaceae; genus Jacaranda; species Jacaranda copaia. The sequence continues at coordinate 157,274 of JACGDI010005605.1, forward strand.
GAGCTATTCTTATTCGAATTCCTCTATCCATCTTGAGTTGTTGAATTCCTAACTTGAATGACTCAATCAATTCATGTTTACATAAGTATTTGGAAAGTGAATTGTTTGTGAAATTCACCACAAATCGCCCTTTAGACTAATCATGATTCCTATTTGATTATAAGTTATGTTATTTTACTTGAAATTTTGTGATTGTGTGTGAAAACTGAAAAATGAATTTCGCAATATATTTTTCTATCATCACCATGTCTATCTTAGAATGAGACTGATGTTGATTACTTGTTTGACATGGAGAATTGACGTGTTAATTGAAATGCTATTGGACATGTTACACCATCAATACTTGATACCCTTGGGGATAAGCCCTAGGATCAGCTTCGAAAGACGATAGGGTGAAATGGACAGACGATGGCTAGTCTTTCGACTGATACCCTACAAATTGTATATATAATCTTATCTCACAGCTAATTAGAGGTAGTTGTCTATGAGTAGGATTAGGCATATGGCTAGCCATGCCTCATGCATGTTTACTTGTCCGAGTCAATCACTTAGAATTTGGAGAGATAAAGATTTTCATGTTTTTGAAAGTGGATCGATAAGGTAGGAGAACCACCAACAGCAAGATTGTATAAGTAATTGATATACTCAATGATTGTGCTTTGAAACTTGAATGTGTGACAAAAATCAAGTGATTGTTCTAAATGTTATGTCAACCCCTTTGGTCCTACTTGAGATTTAAATCGCCATAAAAAGACAATGAATTTGTGAAATCTCATCAGTGGAATGAGATAGTGGTGAGATGGATCACTTAGAATTTTGATTGAAATCTCCTCTCACGGTCTTTGGAAATTATAATGTCCCTACCTATTTGGCTATTTCCTATATAACATGTATAAATAGTTGATATTCTATTGCTATTGCTAGAATATCTAACTAAGCCATTCGAACTTACATTTCATGTGTTATTCTTTTGGTTCTTAACCCTAAATAAGAACGAATGATGAAAATAGAGTAATCCAAGGGACACATGAGGTAATAAGTCCAATGAATATATAAACATGCATGCTGATTGTATCTATTGAAATATTGACATCAATTTAATGAACATAGAGGAAGTGCTAAGTATGGTTCATGATATTTTGATTATAAGTTGAACCTTTGATGGATATTGCTTGTGAAAATTAAATATTTTGAGTTTTGAAAGATTTATTTTCAGTTATCCAGAAAGCTTATGGTATAAAATGAGTAGCACCTTGGATGAATAGACACTCCCCAACTGGGTGTTACAAATTTCTTCTCTTAGAACTACCCAATTTAATCCCTTTCTTTCCCTTACCCAGATTTTGCTGAATAAGGGTTCTAGAAATTGGAGGAATTCATAGTCAAAAAGAAATAATTATTTTGGTCTACTAGTCGAGAGGTAAATCTTCATAAATAACCTACAATTTGCTACGAGACCTCAATACCAAAAATATTTATAAAAATATTTTTTAAAAATTGCAAGTAAAATGCTCACATAAAACAAAATATAATTCAAATTCAACTCTCAATTATATAAGTACAACAATCGTATCAGTCAATTGATTGATCTACTTCGTTCTTCTTTTCTTCATACGTTCAAGACTTCAAGTAATATATTTATTTCCCACCCCACCCCCCAATTGCTATTTTTGACTTTTGGTTCCAAAATGTCAAAAACCAAGCAAATTGCACCACTGGATATAGGGATAAGCTATTCCAAAGTAAATGTGGAGATGTTTGGTAGTAGTTGGGTTTTTGCACTGTACTGATTTATTATGTGTGGCTGGATAAGTTTGAAGACCAATATATTTATTTAATAATTATAAAATATATACATATAATTCAATTTTTGTAATGTCAACTAATTAGTTGACTAATAGATTTTTGGTTAGTAACGATGAGGTAGGGGAAGGACAATGATAATAAAATCATTGGAATAATTTTCATTTTACCTAACTTAACATGCTATATTTATTTATTTATTTAAAAATAATTGATGTGTACATAAGTTGACTAGCGATTAATTCACGCAATGCTTGGCAATTATCACTATCTTTCAAAATTTTTATAGATTTTCTTTTCTTTTGCCCTTAATATGTCAAATCAAGTAGGCTAATTGAGGTTGAAGATGTCACTCTGTGTCAATTGGCTATGCAAGAGGGAAATTACTCCTAACTTTTGCAGATAATTTAGATAACTTTAGAATATATTAAACTCTTAATTATATATATATATATATCTCTATTATTCATTGGTACTGTAACATAAAACATTTAACATTTAAATCTTTTGAAATGTAAGTTAATCATATGCAATATGGTGAACGTATTATTCTAAAAGATATATGGGTCTTGATGCTCTGTTGAAATTACGACTGATAGTTAGACGATGATCAATATTCGAAAAACTGCAACAAAAATTAACATTTAAATCTGTGATATAAGAATTACTGTACAATTCTTTTACAATTGGCTATGCAAGAGGGAAATTACTCCTAACTTTTGTAGATAATTTAGATAACTTTAGAATATATTAAGCTCTTAATTGTATAAATATATATATATATATCTATTATTCATTGGCACAGCAACATAAAACATTTAAAATTTAAATCTTTTGAAATGTAAGTTAATCATATGCAATATGTTCGAAAACGCATTATTCTGAAAGGTATATGGGTCTTGATGCTATGTTGAAATTACGACTGATAGTCAGATGATGATCAATATTCGAAAAACTACAACAAAAATTAACATTTAAATATGTGATATAAGAATTACCGTACAGTTCTTTTACCCCATAGGAATGAGGAAAAATGAATTCAATATTTCAAGTGCATATTGCTTATCACTAAAAATAAACTAAGCTTCAATTTAAATCAATTGACCTATACTTTTATTGCATACGTATCTACTATGGCAAGTTGATGATTAATTTCATTCATGAAGAATAGAAGATGAAATAGAACTAAATATTTATCATGATGTGTAGTTTTTTATTTATTTGTTATATTGGCTAAGTGTTGGACTCAGATACTTGATCTTGACTCTTCAAAATACATAATAAAAAATTTAACACTCCCCACCCCCCCACCCCCCACAAAGCCCAGCCAAACCCCATTTGTGCATATGTATGTTATGCATATTGATTTATTTGTTAACATAATTGTGATACCATTGCAATCAATATTCCACATATAATAATAGGTAATATTCAAATTTATTGTAAAATATAAAATATTTATTCTAATAAGGTACTATTATATAAATATATATGATAAAAAGAAATTTATCAAAAAATCAACAACTTAAGAATTTTAACATAAAATAAGATTAAGAGACTGTTTGGGAAAGCTCATGACTTCTTCAAAATATCATATAAAATGTTTGGAATCTCGTAAAGTATTATAAAACATTTGATATTTTAAAAAATATTCTTATAAAATTTATAGATATGATATTAAACTTCCTATAACTTCTTATAGAAAGAGTTAGAACTTCATAATTTATTGTTAAAATCGTAACAATCTTTTATAATTTTAACCACATTGATTATGATATTATTATTACTAAATATCTTATAAGTTTCAAAATCTTATTTTATCCAAATATTTGAATTTTTTAAAAATAATTATAAAATCTTATAAACTTCAAAAATATCTTAAAGATATTTACATTTAAAGGCTGTTTAACTAAACTTATTCAAAGAAATTTATAAAATATTTTTGAAGCTTATAAAATATTATATTTTATTTTAAAAATAAGTTTTTGAAGTGTTTAGATAAATAGGATATTAGATCATATAATGTATTAAGAATGATAGTTTTGTAATTAATATATATAAACTTTTTGAGATTTTAAAATAAATTAAAACTCCATACCTTTTTTAACAAAATCCTACAAAATCCTAATATATTTTTTTAAAAGCTTATATATTCCTTCAGAAAAGATTTACCAAATACTTTGTAACATTTTATAAATTCCCAAACAACTTTAAATATTTTTTTAAAAAAACTTATAAATTCATTCATATAAAAATATTACAATAAATTTAACCAAATACCTTCTTAATAATATTGTATTTTAAATATTAACCAAACACCTTCTTAAAATATTTTAAATTCATTCTTAATAAATATAACTAAACATATTCTTGAAATATTTTAAATAAATTTAACCCAACACCTCCATTATTACCTCCTCAATAACATCATAGCACATAATCAGGAAGCAGAAAGCGAAGCTTTTGCGCTTGTTGAGGGGCACGGAATCCACATGTAGGAGTCTAAAAAATACCCAAAATTCTTTCTGCCAGGTTTCATCTGAAAATATAAAATAGAAAAACAATTAATATATTTATTTAATCTTTATATATAGGCAGGATGCATGCAGATACAAAACCACAGAATGCCAAAGTCCCGCGCCTCACGGGTCAGTTCTTATCTC
>JACGDI010005605.1:165328-176264 GCA_014898725.1 Jacaranda copaia
AATGGTATGCTACCCTGGCCGGCGGGGACCAACTCCCGCTATCTTTCAACAAGTGGCTCCATTTGATTGGGAGCACGTTGTAGCCTTCTTGCGCTCAAGCAGGCGGGCAGGGAAAAATAGAGATGTCAATGAGATGAGATTATTTGCGAACGATTTGCATTTGACTAGATGAAAGTTTATATTCTGCTCAATCTTTGTATGCAGTCAAAAGCTCGTATTCGACTCGATCTTTGCAAGTTCGAGCCAAGTTGAGTTCAAACTCGTAAGTCACACGAGCCGAACCACGCTCAATAATATTCTACTCAAAAAGCTCGTGAGCCTAAATGAGCTTTTTTATTATATATATACATGCATATATATACAATTATAATCTAAATCAATATAATAAAATCTATAAACATAAGGAAATAATAATAATTCACTTTTTTATTTTTAAAAAAACATAGAACAAAATAATTTAAAAAATTTATAATTATAAATTTTATTTTGAGTTTAAATGAGCTCTAGTTAATTCAAACTTATATGAACTTGAGTTCAAACTCATTTGAACTTAACGAATCGAATTTTTCTATTTCTCTATAATAAACTTTATCAAGTTACACTCGATAAGGCTCGTTGAGCATTCGTCTATTTCAACGAGTTGAACTTGAACTTAGCTTCTTAAATTCAAATTCGAGCTCGCGAATTAATAAACGAGTCAAGTTTAAACCTGCTAGATTCAAGTTCGACTTGGCTCGTTTAAACCCCTTGCACAAACCAAAAAATACTAAAGCTCTCAATGACATATGAATTAAAATAGACAAAAAAAAAATTAATCAAAATGCACATGTAACGTGTGCTAACAAAATTTATTGTTGAAATCGTCCCATATTTAGTACAAATGCTTAAAAATTAAAAAATGTCATCTGAATATGTGATCTCCCTTAAACAACTCGTAATTAATAAGGAAAGCTCGGAGGGGACATACACACGAGCTTCACATGATGGAACAAGAATTAAGATTCTTGTTGTTAAATAATTGAGGCCATATAGAAGAGGAGGAGGAGGAGGATAGCTATAGCAGCAACAGGCAACCCTTTTTTGTCTTGAATATGTAGTTGACCAATCATATTTTCTTTATTGGTTTGCTTTACGATCTGAGCATGCCTTCGAACTCTCTTGTTGATGAACTCCACAAGTTTATGTGGATCCATAGTTCCTGTCACAGTCACCAAATTCTTCTCCACATCTGGATCCACATTTTGCACTCCTGTACGTATCATCACATCAATAAATGTATAATTAACTCTATCAATATTTTTATAAATTAAGTACTTTGAAGTATTTGGGAACATGATATGCAACACAACACACCTTCCATCTTGTGGATGCAGCGCTTCACGTCTTTCGAACAACCCTCACAATGTATATTAATCTTCAATACCACCTCAACCACAGTAGGCTGCCAGCACCACAACCAACAATTAAAATTATTTCCAATTAATCATTAAAAATCAATATAATTTATAATTACAAATTAATGAAAAAGAAAAAAGAAAACCTCCTCGGGCTTTAGCTCATTCTTCATCTCTTGTGTCTTAGGCTTGGGAGAAATCAATTCAACAGGCTTGCCAATTTTCTTTCTTAATCTCTCTGTCACTTTGATGGGATCAGCATTCGTCCCCTTAACACTCACCTTGTGATTCTTAAAATCAATTTCTATCCCCTCAACACCTATAAAACAACAGCAAACGCATGTCAATAAAATTTCTTGCTTCTGTCTAATTAAAAATCTCAGTTAAATTGATAAAAAAACAACAGAAATTAATGAAACAATTGCTCGAATGACATATTCTTATTCTTATAAGAAAACCTTCAAATCCATAGAGGCATTTGAGCACTTCATCTGCACATTGTTCACAAGGAATGCTAACACCCAAAATTATTACTCCAGCTGGATTATTATTCTTGTTTTCCTGATTATTTGGGGTTTCTCCAATATTAGCGTTACATTGTCTGCATGCACTGCTTTGCTCCCCTTGTAGTTGGTGTCGCGTTTGCCTGTTCCTGCTCGTCTTCTGTTTCCAAACATTCACTTTGTCAAAAATCCAACCAAATAATGTAATAAATACAGTAAATATGTAATGCCAAGATCCAACCTCCTCAGGCTTTAGCTCTTTCTTCATCTTTTGTGTCCTAGGCTTGGGAGAAATCAATTCAACAGGCTTGCCAATTTTCTTTCTTAATCTCTCTGTCACTTTGATGGGATCAGCATTTGTCCCCTTAACACTCACCTTGTGATTCTTAAAATCAATTTCTATCCCCTCAACACCTATAAAACAACAGCAAACGCATGTCAATAAAATTTCTTGCTTCTGTCTAATTAAAAATCTCAGTTAAATTGATAAAAAAACAACAGAAATTAATGAAACAATTGCTCGAATGACATATTCTTATTCTTATAAAAAAACCTTCAAATCCATAGAAGCATTTGAGCACTTCTTTTGCACATCGTTCACAACGAATGCTAACAACCAAAATTATTACTCCAGCTGGATTATTATTCTTGTTTTCCTGATTATTTGGGGTTTCTCCAATATTAGCGTTACATTGTCTGCATGCATTGCTTTGCTCCCCTTGTAGTTGGTGTCGCCTTTGCCTGTTCCTGCTCGTCTTCTGTTTCCAAACATTCACTTTGTCAAAAATCCAACCAAATAATGTAATAAATACAGTAAATATGTAATGCCAAGATCCCCCCCCACCCCCACAAAAAAAAAGAAAAGAATAAAAATTCTTGAGCGAGGTAAGAATGTGATTTGCACCTTAGCCATTGCTGAAGAAAAATACAGGTGTATTACAGAATGGGGAGGAAGCTGGGCTACATATAAAGGTTTAGGCCAGGCATTTACGCTTTGATCAAGTGACAATCTTTGGAAAAAGGTAAGAAAGGACACTGGGACTTCAATGCTTCATATTTGTTTCTGCTGAGTTTAGGAGTTACAACTTACAAATCAAGGTTGGAGATTTTGTGCTCTTGGGGTCATAATCAGATTTCTAAATTGAGGGGGTTAGGTCTAAGGATGGGAATAGGCTAGGTTGCCCAAAGGAGCCTGTGGACTAACTTATTTGAGGCCTAGCCCGGCCTAAGCTATTTATTAAATAGATCAGATTTAGACTTTTAAAAAGGTTTATTTATTTAAAAAGGCTAGGTATTGACTTTTAAAAAAACTTATGAAGCCTATTAGGCCAGCTTATATAATTTAATTATATTATAATATATATTTAAATATTTATAATAAATATATAATTGATTGTATATTTTATATTAATTAATTTTATATGATTATATATTCTGTTATTAATTAATACATAACCATTTTATTTCAAATTTTTTATTTAACTTATAATAATGGTTGGTTATGCTTTTCTTTTTATTTAGACAAATGTATTATAATCGCTAATTATTTTGCTTAATATAAATAATAGAATTTTGAGGCCTATTAAGGCCTAAGCCTATTAAAAGTTTGAATTTATACAAAATTTAAGTTTAATTTGAATCTTAATTAAAATAGGCTTTTTTAGACTAGGCCTAGGTTTTGAAAAAATTTAAAAAGGCTAGGCCAAACATTAACAAAAATAACTATATCAGGTAATAGGCTAGGTTTAGGCTTACAATTTATGCAACATGCCTAGCTTATTTAAAGCAAAGCCTAGCTTATTCCCACCCCTAGTTAGACCAAATTAAGAGATACATTTCTTTAAAATATGAACAAGAAACTTTAGAATATAATGAACCGATGGTAAGTGTCTGGTAGAATTAATTGTATTTACATATTGTTTTAATTTATAATAAGTGGATAGCATTCCACCCCTACAAACCCAACCCTGAGTTAAGAGTCTTATAGCAATACGTGTAATTAAAGGTGTAAACGAGTCGAGCTTCACAAAAATTGTTGGCTCTTGCTCGAGCTCGAGTCTAGTTTTTTGAGCTCTAGCTCTAGCTCTAGCTCGAGCCGGCTCACTAGAAATTTTTAAATTAAATAAAAATATTAAATTATTAATATATTATAATTATTTAATAATAATTAATAAATTAATTTCAATTATAATTATATATAAAATATATATTAAAGTATAACATATATTATAATTATTTAATCATATATAATAAATATTTAAAATTAAAAAAAGTAAATTATTAATATATATTAATTATTTAATTAATATATAAAAAATATTTAAAAATAAAAAAAGTCCATGAACTGGTTCATGAGCTTTCGAACAGCCATGAATGAGCTCGATCTCAGCTCATCAAAAACCTCGAGCTCGTGAGCCGGCTTGACTCATCTTTCACACCTACCGTGTAGCCGTCCAGAAAGCAAAAGAACAACCTCTAAATATATTGGTCTTCCTGCAATCACTTGTCCACAAGATCCAGCTCTTTATTCTACGAATGCAAACCTCCTAATAATATTAATTCAACAGTATCTTTTCTTGCAGATTACCAAACTTTCAATGAGGGGTCACCACAAGAGCACAAAATCATGCTGTCGTATACATAATACTCTCCCCCATCACATTAATCACCCTTAAAACATCTAATCGATCGAGAAACCCCGACTCATCAAATCAATCAAACGAGATATGCATATTCCACATCCCCTCACACAATCAAAGAAAAGGTTACGTAACAAAGGTTCGGCAAAGTAAAAATAGCTGAACAGCAAGAGCCATCGACAGCAAATGCATCTATAACAAAACTGAAACAGAAGTGAAATGAATAAATTAAACTGAAATTTACCTGAATTTTAGCCATTTTCTTTTCAGGAAATTATGGTAAGAGAGTTCTCTGAGTTGAGAATTCTTTTCAATCTCTTTAGAGCTTCTCCGGTTTTCTGATCTTTGTGTTGGCTGGTGTTCGGTCCAGGAACGGGGTGTATTTAAGGGATAATCTGATGTGAGCTGAGTATGAGTCCGAAGGTAATTTCCTGAGAACTTGCCGACTTGCCGACTTGCGAGGAAATGGCAGAATTACCCCATAGCCTTACTTTTTAAAGTCTGGTCCGTGCCAGATAGGAACTCTCTGGAAGTCGTGATAAACTTTTCCAACTGCGTTCCACAGCTTTAAGGTACGTTTACCCCTGTTCATGTTTTTTCAAAAAATGAACATAAAAAGGTATTGGGCTTCTTCTTTTGTATTTTGGGCCTTTTTTGAAAAATATTTTATAAAAATAAATTTTTGAGAGAAAATTTAAAAAACATGCCAAGTATTCTTTTTGTTTTTGGAAAATAAAAAAATAATTTAAAAATAAGATAGTTGTTCTTTTTCGATATGGAATAAAATAAATTTTACTTTATCTGTTAAATCAATTGAAATTTTGTTGAATTTGTGGAGTGAAAGTGATTTTTTTATGTAATGTTTGTATACGTATATATTCGTGTGTGTAATGATTGAAATATAATTGTAATTAAATGATATGTTATTAATTTATTGTAATATTTTATATTTGTTTAAAATAGAAAATGGCATCTGATGTATTATATTTAAATAATGTATGGATCAAATAAAAGATAACTAATTAGTATTAAATTTAAATTAAAGTATTAATAATTGTAATAAAAAAATGAATTATCTGAATTTAACAGTATTGATTTTATAAAATAAACATATTGTCATATAAACCATTATATTTTACATATCAATAATTTAACAATAAAAAAATCGGAAAAACTTGACATGTACTATTGATGGAAATTAATTGATGGTGATAGTTTAGAAATGTATTAGGCCATTTTAGGATATTTATTTTAATCAAACATAAATGATAATAAATAATATATTTACATATATATTTAATCGCAAAATATTTATTTTAATAAGTAATTTTAGTAGTACTGAAAATACATTTATTTTAATAAATATGTTATATTTAAATTTATTACTAGAATTTATTTATTAAATTGATAAATAAATTAATTTAATAAATTATAGTTATTTTAATGGAATTTAAAAATATCAGTAGATTTATACACATATTAATGTTGTTAATTTAGAAGTTTAATAAAGAGAGAAAAATGTTAATCTAAATAATAATTTTGTGAATTTTTAGTTTAATTAAATGTACCAATCCATAAAGGAGTTGTAGTAATTTATTTGGCAAGTAATACTGATGCGACTGAAAGTCGCTTATAGTTGAATGGATAGTGTTTGGGATGGAATCGATTAGGTAGGTCGAGTGATCCAAGCTATATTTCTCTCGAGGTCTGAAATCTGCAACCATAATACACGTTAGACTAGCCGAGGTGCCCTCGACTAAGGCATTCCGATGCTCAAGTTGGTTCTAGTTGAGATATAATAATCGAACGGAAAACTGACAATATTCAGGATTTATAGAATATTTGGCATTACCTTAAGCGTGGTTAAATACGAAATATTTATAGCTTTCTCCAAGCATGATTTGTCCATGGTGCCCCTATCAAGTGTACTGACTTTTGCCCTTGCCAGGGGGTTGATGGTCATTCCATATCCAAATCCCAGTACTATTTTAGGTGACTGAATCTCCTATTTTTCAGGATGAACAGTACTTCTGGAGGCGCCTCTCTGCCAAAGGTGGTGGTAGGGTTGGCAGAGTTGGTGGCAGCGACTGTACTGGTAGTCATGCGCCATTAATGCGAGGCATGCTGCCTATCAAACTAATAAATGCGGTGAAGATCTAAGTCAGTGTCGGAGTAGGTCTTGAGGTCGATACAGATCGACCATGGATTCCTGCCGAGTAAGGTCGACCAGATAATTGTTGATGGGCGCTCTGATTCAGGCTTAATTTTGGGCATGTTGGTTCTACTGGGCTATCCGGAGTGGGTATTGAGGTCGATACAGGTCGACCAGATAATTGTTGATGGGCGCTCTGGCCCAAACTTGATGTTGGGCCTGTTAGGCCTACTGGGCTATCCCATATTAAATAAGTTAATTCATAAGTTGCAAAGTACGTTAACAATTACAGTTATTGATTACTAGTATGAGTTAACCATAGTACAACATATACAAGTAGAGTTCAGCGTTTCACCTATTGATTAGTAATAAAGTTTGAAGATCTCCTTATGCTATGGTCTACTATGGGGATGGTAGATTGCGAGGTTTGCATCGAGCAATGCTGACCTCGCTAGTACTTATGGAACCTGATGCACATTGTCTCCTCGTGTTTGGAATGAGTCCGTGCCATATGCTAGCTTGACCATCGACGGAGGCCTTGTCAGTTTGATTGTAATAGGCATCATGTGCTGGAGGTACATATGGAGCATCATGAGAGGGAGCTCTTGCCCTTCATGATCGTATTGACGATAATGTTGGTACTTGAATCCCCTGGTTATGAAATGATGTACGAGATGCATCAGAACCTGCAACAACAATTGTGTTAAGGTAATCCTCACCCAACTGTACTCCAGCGTCAGCAGAATCCTCTATATTACCCATATGGTTAGATGGTGTTGGCTCCTCAAATATCTCGCATAAGTGATCATAACAAGGCTCTCCTTACTCAAAATAACGCGAATATGAAGGGTGATCTATAAAAGGAAGACAACTAAAATAATTGTTAGATTGTAGTTCAAATGGATACAAAAATTAATTTGAATAAATAATTTGTTATATTGAACATGTACATACTTGATCAAGCTTATCACGCAAATTAGCGACATATATCTCTCTCGTATGTTCATTGTATCGTACACCTAGGTGTTTCAAGATTATGCTCTTTGTTCGTACCTGTACTTCAAATCATTGAACCACTCAGTAAAAATTCTGTGGTGAAAAAATGCTGAAAATGTCGCCTCAACTTATAAGCCAATTCGGGCCTACATATCTCAATGTAAATGTCATTAGTAAAAGAAACAATGGTGTTAGCATCTAAAAACATGTAGATAAATCTCTCCTCCACATCAGGACCCCACACATTAGGTGTATGGGAAGCAAGAGCATCTAACAATCGACGTCAGCTCATAACAACACCTATGTTCGCGTTAGTAATGAATATAATTCTTCATACTTTCATACATATGAATCTTTAAATAATACATATTAAAATTAGCATGAGTAGCATATATAATACATCTAAAATCATGTCGCTAACTTAGTCAAAGTAACTTCATCGTAATTAGACTTAGTAATGAAACATAGGTCAAACATCCCTCACATGTTCACATTTTTTGAAATATCATTAAAAGTCATGCTACTACTAGTAACCTAAAAAGTATAGCAAGTAGAAGAATTAAAACCACAAGTACAACAAAGATAAGGCATCCACATAATGGGATAAGTAGTGATGCTCCAATAAAGCCAGCACATGTAGCATGTGATGGTCCCGAATGGGTATCATTGGTAAATCCACCGCTAATCTCCGAATGAATAGGTGCGCTCCCTGATGTAGGATGTGTAGAATTGCCAACATCCAAATGGCACGGTGATCCAATAAAAGCACTGGTGATGCCCTATCTTACAGAACCTTGTCGACTTTGAGTCCATGAGTCAACCTATATGAAAGATCCGGTGTGATCCCCTCCCATTGGACATCTATCGAAAAATCTACCATAATATGTAGGTGTCTTGGCCATATATACCCTCATTGGTCCTGCCTCACAAGCATATAAAGGAGGGTTGTGTGTACCCATCGGTGTCGACATAAGACTAATAAGCTACATACAACACACACATGATTAATATGATACAAAAAAAAAAAAAAATAGCAAATACATAATGACATAAGCCACAATACTACGTCCAAATGAAACATAGCATATAGACAACCTCCCAAAACACATAAGTGGGCAATACAACAAACCATTATAATTAGTGAACATTACATATGATACAATACGTAATACAAAAGCACACATAATAATACACACTCCTGTGGCTCCCGATTATGTCAATTCATGCTATCGTACCACATTTGCATTGCTATCTAATCCCTGAACATGGTTGTGCATTGATCTCTTGTTGGCTTGGATGACCTCTATGTGCATAATTAGAATCAAATCATATAATTGTGGGTCCCACACCATTGTGCTATATATAAAATTATACATATTACAATGGTGTGGGGCCCACAATTATATGATTTTGATTCTAATTATGCAATTTTGGCCAAATAACAAATTCTTAGAATTTTGAACAATTTAATTCAATTTTAAAAAATTATTAATTGTTCATTATTATGTCTAATCAATATGATTGTATCTTATCTTTGATTTTTTTTCATTCAAAATTTAAAATATATCTATCTATACTATTATATATAGCATAACATTTTTATGCACATATAATTCAAATAAGATAATATTTGAATAAATTTAAATATCCGTAATCATAAGTTTTTATTTCAATGAATAAATTTAAATATTTTTTGTAGAGAACTTACAATGATGAATTTATCCTTTCAATAAGATAATATTATTCTATTATTGAAATTAAATCAAATAAATTGAAGTAGAAACTACACATTTTTATGCACATAATGAGCTCATTCGGGTACAAACTCCTAACCTCCCACATAATATCAATGTTTGAGAAATCAAACCGGTGAGCGAACCAACGACTTTATTAGTTAGTGGTTGAACTGGTTTAACGTCATACTTATATTTAATATTATATAAATATATTAAAAATATAAATATATATAAAGGGGGAAAAAATAAAAATTTCCTAATACCATAAAACTTTCTCCTAACTCTACTTTATAATAATACCCATACATCAATTTAAAATGTCAAATTGTGAAATAAGACTTGCTAGAAAATATCTTTATATAATCCATTACAACTTACAAAAACAATAAACACCAACTCAAATAACACAAAAGTTTCAAATGTAAATAAAAATCAATATTTTTTAATTTTTATTATTTTCAGTTTTTATTTTCAGAAAAAAAATCAATTTTTTACCGGTTCACACAAGTTGACACCGATTTTTTAATGAACTGATTTTATATATCAAATCGGACCGGAACCAGCCAGTCGAACCGACCAATCCGGCTCAATTTCTCAATCATTGCATAATATAGGAGATTTCTGCCACTGGCCACAAGCTACATAATGGATAAATTTAAAATTCAAAAGTTGTCCTATGAGCACCAAATTAAGTACTCCTACAAAAAAATTGTTCTATAAATTTCACCACATTAAGCAAATCATATCTTATTTATCTCTACTACCAAAAAGTGATTGCTTTTTTTGTCCTATCTTCTTCTTCTTCTTCTTCTTCAAGATAACCCTAACAAAATCTCTTTCATCCTAAACTCTCCCAAGTAAACGTTCATTACATCTTATCAGCATTTATATGTTTTTCACCTTTATATTCATCCATTTCCATTATATGCATGAGAAATGTAACATCATGTATAGATGTATTTGTTGCTCAATTATCATTTAAATCTCTATGTTTTTTTTTGGTTGTGTGTGTGTGTGATGAATAAATATTTTGTTAATAATAAAAGATATTACAATAGAATTGTAAGTAGATGCTCTACATTAACAATGATAAATCTAGAAGATTAGAAAGTATTTTTCTTTTCAATTACTTGCTAACCACCTTGCCTCTTTTTTCCCTTTATTTTCACATTCACTTTTGCCATTTGGGAGTTTTGAACCTTCACTTTTGCCATTTGGGAGTTTTGAACCTTTATCTAAGTGTGTAAGTTGTTTCTTTGAGTTGCAAACTTTGCTCTCTTTTTTTTCTTTCTTTCTTTCTTTTGTCAATTATAGTAATTTGTTAATTTTTTTTTGTGGGGGGTGGGGTGGGTTTTGTCTGTAGTAATTCGGTTTAGTTTGTAATTTATTATAGTTCTTTTTGTTGAGTTAATTTTTTTTTATTCAATATTCTCTAAGTTCATATGTATTTTTTTTCTTTGTTTTGGATCATAAATTTGATGTTTGAAAGGTATCTTTTAATTCTAATTTTGGAAAT
>JACGDI010005605.1:197890-210631 GCA_014898725.1 Jacaranda copaia
AAGGATTATTAGCTGGAGTCTACTGGGAGCAGTGCAGTCGATTACATAGGATTTTGTGTTTTCTTTTTATTTTCTTTTGTTTACTATTTATAAAAAATATATAAGATGGCATGTTAAATTAAAAAATATGGATAAATAATTAATTTAAATATGATGGGGAATTAGGATTATTCCTTTTTAAGGATCGTGGCTCTCCCAAGGCTTGAGTCGTTCAAGCTCAAGTGGGTCGCATAAATGATGTTAAGACTGCTTGGAAGAAGTTCAACAAAATTCTCAAATGTTTAAGTCAGTCCCTGAATCGAATAATATAAAATAAATATTCTAAAAGTGGATATTTACATATATTTTTCACAAAATGAAAGAATATTTATCTTATTTGACATTTGTTGATTACTCTTCAAGTGAAGTAGTTAAATTTTAGACGATCATATTATATTAGATCAATGGTCAAATTCATTCGAATTAAATATAGACCTAATAGGTCATGATCCGACCTAATTAACAAAAAACACAGAAAAATTTAAATAAGGACATGTTTTATATTTTACGGGCTCAATACCAAAATAAATGAAAGCTAAGTAGGGCTTATTGTATCTCTTATTTATTACGCATAGCTAACTTAGGACTACTTGTAATTAGTTATGTTTGTGTGTTTAATTTTAAATATTGGTTTTTATATTCCAACATTTTAAAAGTAATTATTGAGAGCTAGCCATAACAAATTATTATTTTAATTAAAAAGTATATATTTTGTTCTAAAGAAATAAATCTCTATTTTGAAACGTCTCAATTTTCAAACAATAAATATTTGAAATAAATTTGACCCCTAAGAAGTATGTCTAATACTAACAAAAAATATAAAGAGATAATTTATATATAAGAAAATAAGTTCGCCCTTGATATCTAAATTATTGGCTTAAATTCGAGGGTATTCCTTTTTAAAAAAAAATAATTTCGAGTTAAAGTTAAACAGAAAAGATTTTACGGGGTCTTAAAAGCATAAAAATAACTAGAGTTATAACTGTTTAAGTATTGGTAACAAGGAGAAACATCAGTGGAAGTAAAATTTGGGAATGTTTGGTTATATATATTATGATTTTATCATACGTTTATTATGTATTTTGGAAGAATGAATTATTGAAAATATAAAAGTTATATTTTGGGGAAGATATTTTTTACTGTAGTAGTCAAATCAATGATATATATTTTTTTGGTGAAAATGTAACTAAGTGATTTTTTTATTTTTAGAATAATAATAACAACAACAACAACAACAACAACAACAATAATAATAATAATAATAATAAAAGATATGTGATGTATATATATTGAAAAATGAAAGTTTTGGAGGAAAAATAAGAATATGTTTTGTTATATTTTTTTTGTTTTGGAAAAACATAACTAAACATTCCCTCTGTATCTCTAAATAGTCAATAATAAAATATTTATAAAATATGGTTACTTGACAAGTAATCTATAATTAAAATAATTTAATTTAAAATGTTCATGTTAAAAAAATTGAGAATTATGATCAATCAAGTAAAGTTAAATAGAATTCAACTGAATGAATTCGTATAAAAATATGCAGTCATAAAGTAAATAAATATTTTTTAATATATTAGAAACATTTTCCACATATTATATGCAGTCATTGGGCTTTTCCACCAGCCTAAGTATGTGCATCTTGCTCAGTTGACCAGAGCATGGTCAATCATTTATTCAATACTTAACTAGGGAAGTATTTCAATCCAACAAAGTCCCATCGTTTAGATCAAAACATGTGAGAATAACTTACGGGCAAGTGTTCATCTTAACCTTAGGAGGTTAATCGGAGGCGACCACTTTCTGTCGCATTGAATGCTTTGATAGGCGGCGTGCCTCTGCATTAATAATGCATGCCTTCACCTGTACTACCTTTCTGTAGTGTTAGTGTAGTGTGCACCTCCTTTATACTATCGTGTCCTACAAGGTTGGAGAAAGCGCCATCTGGAATAATACACAAAACGGAGAAGCCCTAAGGGTTTTCAGATGAAGATAAAGGCCCTTGTGTACATGCAAGGGCATCATAGACATATTAATCTCTCCAGAAAGGCTATAAATAACTTATTGTCACCTTTTATCTAAGTATGCTCGCTTATTATCTGAAGCCCTCACTCTGCTGCTCTATCTTTCTAGCTGATAAAATATTAACTTGAGTATCGGAATATCTCAACTAACCTAACTATGGGTTGTAAGACTCGATCCAACTATATCATCAAACCCCTTTTTCGACCTCTCATCTGGTCGATTGGATTGAATCACAGCCCAGTATACCATCACATACTTGACATCCATTATAAAAAATATTCATGTTAAAAAAATCGAGAATTATGATCAACTTAGTAAAGTCAAATCAAATTCAACTGAACTAATTTTTATAAAAATACGCAGTCATAAAATAAATAAACATTATTTCATATATCAGAAACACTTTCCGCATATTTAGTGTATTCCAAATCATAATCAATCATAGATGCCAATTACTAAAAAAGGGTTACTAATCTCTTCTAATAATTAGTATCATTAATTGTACTTATGTTTGATAAATTAGCTTCATAATTAAACTAGTGCCATTACTTTTCACCTTTATCATCACCCATACGGACGCAACTCCCCTGCCTTAATTTACTTGGACTTAGCTTTCTTCCTTTCCATCTCCACCTCATCATCTTCCCAAAATGTTTAAAGTTTATTCTTCTCTTCTAATTTCTTTTTTCGCATAGATTACGTACAATCATTGTGTAAAATAATTGATGTAATCACGGCAATAATTTCTCCCTTTTAACACCTTCAAAATTATATAATTATGAACTTTTTAAATTTTGATGTATACTTATGCAGTAATTTATAAATTGATTTGGATTAGATCATCGAACCATCGACCAGCCTGTTATTTAATTTGATTTTAAGTAAAATTTGATAATCTCACAAAAATTTCTATTTGAAGAAAACTATTTAAAACGATGGTTCAGCTATTAGAATTGTCGAAGGAATTAATTTCTTCTTATTTCTTTTTTCCTTAATTTCTATAATAATTAAATATTCAAAAGTATAAAAAATACATTACAACTTGTAAAGTCTAAATGCTAAGTTTCACACTTATACTATTAAGTGTTTAATTAATAGTTTTTGGTTCTTTACGTTTATTTTTTAGTGTTTTATTAATTTTTAAATACTATAATAAATATTTAATTATAATAATACGGTTCAATTATATATAAAACTCGTGGAATTGAATTATAAATCAATAATTTTTCTGATTTGATGATAGTTGGATTTTTCAAACCTTGTATCTATGGCAAGAAAAGAAGATTTTTTGTTGGTAAATTAAATTAAAATTTATAGGATTTGTGTGTTTCGTTGCTAGTTAGTGTTTTTTTTTTTTTTTTAATTTTCGTTGAAGAAACAAAGAATTATATTATTGGTATATTAATAGGTCAAAAAATAAAATACTTAGATCAATAATTTTAAATTAAAGATACAAAAAAGAAATTATTATTAAGTTTACCAATGTTAAACCTTCAATTTTTTATTATTTTCATATGACCTTATCAACACGTTAGCTGGATTAAATTAATTATTAATTTTAGTGGGGTACTTGGACCCCCAACAAGTTTGATTTATGGGAAAAAACCTCATTCCCCTAACTACATAATTAATGGAGAAATAATTATGTATATCTTCGTCTTCACAAATAGTTGCATCATCATATTTTATTATTATATTTTTATTAAAATATTTTTAAAATTATACTTCATTTATTATAAATGCAACTAATCCATTAACTATGATTATAATAAACTTAAAATTCATGAATTTCTTGCGAAAAGTTGGAAAGAACTACACCATCAACTTAGTAGTGTTGCATGATATGATTGTATCATCTAATGTAAAAAAATAATTAAATATGATCATAAGTTCACAAATTCGAAATATAAGATAATAATGCTATTAAAAAAGAAAATAAAATATTAATAATTAATTTTGGATATATATTTTATTTTTCATTTTAATTTTAAATTAAACTTCGCTTGAAATCTGTCGCAATTCGAAACACACTAACTCAAAGCGAATCTTATTTGACCTAAATTCATTAACATCTTTATTTAAGATAAAAAAATAATTTATTTTTTAATTGATATTCTTTAATTTATTAATTTAAGTTAGTTAATGATGCTACTAGCACTATAGTGATATGAGATTCTAGAGTAGATCCCATATCACATTATTTCTAGTAAAAAAAAATAAATCAATTCTATAATCTATATTATGTTAATAAAATACTTGTCTTAAGCTACTTTAGAGTACATGAAGTGCATCTAAAGTGAAGGCTCTTCTTAATAAAGCTTTAAACTAAAGTTATGCAATTAAATAAAGCTATCCTTGCTTTATTTCTGTTGATGTAGCTTGTAACTAATTTATTTTAGTTGTGATTATTTGAGCAATCTAAGAATTGTATTTTATTTTTTATGGATCGAATACTACCTAACTCAATATCTAATCTGAACTTGAAATGAAAATAATTTAATTATGATTGTATATTGACCTTATACTTAAAAACTCCTTTCCAGCTAGGCTTGGGTAGAACAGACGAGTAGGTACAAGTATTAATAGCATGACGCAAATACCTTCCTCGTCGAACACCGCACTAATAAAGCACATGATCATTTGAGGAAGGGTAGACTTGGTAATTTTTAACTTATACATGTGGGTACCCAAAAAAATACAGATAATGGGTCTTGTTTTTCCAATCCAAAAAATTATGAGTAATTTTATCTTTACCCAATTCACCCGTCGCTTTTTGATCCGGCCCACGGGTACCCATATTTATAATTATATATATAATATATATTTACATATAAATATTTTTTTCCATGGATGCAACATTTTCTTACACGAGAACAACAATGTTTGATTAATATTTATACTTTCAATTCAAAATTTTTTTGCATGAAATGGAATTTAAGTTTGAACTTTTGAATATGATGTACTTTAAATTTAGTAGATTTTGTATATTTAAGATGTAGGTTTTAAACTACAATATTATTAATACGTTTTAGGTATTTGTTTAATTTAATGTTTGAAATTTATAGTCTTTTTTTTTTTAAAGTTTTATTTAGTTAATATTTGAGTAATATCATGTAAGTTATAAGTTAGACATTAATTTATTTTTAAATATTAAAAAAAAAATTATGCGTACCCACGGGTTACCTGTTATCCGTGAGGATGGGTAATGGGTCCCATATCTTGTACCCAATAAAAAACTGATAAATTTACCCAATTCGTTGTTACCTGTCATTGAATTACCCGTGGGTACCCAATTGCGAGATCTAAGGAAGGAAATCAATACTCCCGGCAAGTCAATCAGAGCAAAGACTAGAGAGAGATAATAAAGCCTGTACAAATTTGGTTCCATCTATCTTTCGGGAAAAAAGGCTAGCAAAGAAAATGTCGCCCAATGGTTACGATTTTACAAGATCTTTATAGGCAGGCTAGAGAGATCAAATCATAGGTCCATTTCAATAGACATATAAATATTCAAAATCATATAATGAGAGGAGTATGCTCATTATTTTTATTTTATTTTACTTTATTCTATTTCATTAACCTTTTCTACTCTTGTCGACTTAAGTTCCAAAGGACCCTCCAACATTACTTTGACTGCGAGTTTCGTAAGAAAGTTATATATTTAAACTTATTTATTTTATTATTTATTAGTTTTGACATATTTTTTACTATATATTATTATTATTCTTGAGGTTGTAATTGAGGAACTCATTCTTTAAATAATAATTATATCCCAAATTTAACAGACCGTCTTATAGTAATAGCATCATAAGACTCCTTTATTATATCAAATTATTCTAAAATTAATTTTTACAAAATCAATCATTGCAAAAATTAACTATAGTAAAATCAATTCTTGCATAATCAATATAATTATTCAAAAACTACACAAACTTACCCTTCAACTTTGTCACATTAATAAAAAATATTTCCAAACAACATTCCTATGTGCTACATGGAAATGAGGTGACAATTGATGGTTTGCCACTTTGCCCATGGGACCTATGTCGGTGCCCCCAACATAAAAAATCACCGACAGTATATTATCCATTAACAAAAAACCTCAATATATGACACAAAAGTTGGGGGATGAAAGTCATATTTACATATAATTGAGGGAGCAAAGTGAAATTCTCCTAAATTATTTTATGCAACTTGTGGTTCTTATGGAAGAAACAATAAATAAAAATAATTTTACATGACATACTACCAAAAAAATAAGTATTCAAATTGAAAAAATTATTATAAAATTAATTTCGTAGTTATAGTCATAATTTATAATAAATAAATTTTTATAAAATAATAGGTAACAAAAATTATTAGTTATCAGTTCGTAGCCTTGTTCATAATTAAAAGCACAATATATTAGCTATATATTATCCTAAAAAAATTAATATATATAAAAAAGAATAATTATCAACCATAATTTAGTTGCATCGACAGTTTTTTTTCTTTTTCTTTTTCTTTTTTTAGTTGTATTGATAGTTAATTATAAAAAAATTTACTTCTAATTTAGTTAAATTAATTTTATAATTAAAATTACAAATTTTTAGTATTAATTACGAATTCGTCGCAGCTAATATTTTATTTTTTCTAAGTGAAATTCGTAATTAAAACTCAGCCAATAAATATATGGAGACAGCTTTCCGCATTTAATTTGATTTGTTATTTGGACAAGCATGTGTAGCAACTGCATCAAATCCAAACTATTAAATGCTTATATTCCAAATTTAGAAAATTACATTTTTATAACTGTTTTTGTTGGAATACATATTAAAACACTTACACTTTGGTAGTTTCTAGAATTTTATAATAAGCAAAATATTCCTACCTTTGTATTTATGAAAAAAAATATATTTCTTATGTTTTTATTGTAAGGCATCTCAATAAGTAAAATACAAGAACTAGTTTCTAAATTGACTCCTTTAATATATGATAATACTTTATGTTATAATTAAAAATTTATTAGTATAAAAGTTTGGAAAGAGACATATAATCATTTAATGATATCCAGATAATTTTTTGAATTATTTAAATTTATCGTCAAATATAAAAAATACAATTCCGCATGCTATTATTCCATAGGCATGTATAAAGGGGAGTTTTAGTCTTATTAAAAAAAATTGTTTGATAGATGAATTTGGAGAAAAACTTATAAACAGATCTAAAGTCGACGACTGCTTCATTTGAGTGAAAGAAAGAAAGATTTTTATAATTGAATCAAAAAATTTTAACTCCTCTTACATAGACTCGCTTATTAAAAATATTTTTTTAATATGAAAACAAAACTCTCGATAACATATGCTAACATGACATTATCTTATAAAATTCAACATGTCATATTTCTTGTTGAATTTGGACATCATCACTTCTAGAGACTACAAAATAATACTATATCCTATGGGAACATGACTATAAGTTCCATAGTATTTTAGGCATCCACTTATAAGGGAACAAAATTTGACATAAAAATGAGGTTGCCTTTTTATTATTACTATAAAAGTCCACATATATAGTCAATAAAAGCTAGAGAAAATCCAATATTATTTACTTTTTCTTTTCTCTCTTTAGAATATTGTGATTGGTAGGGTCAATTTCCAATCACCTCAATCAATTATCTTCATTGATTTTATCTTTAATTAGGATTCCATCAAAGACAATCAACCCGTAAAATTAGAAATTATTCTCATCACAATCGGACAAAAAAAATATTTTCTCCATTTCATTGATTCATATGATCATATTTTCGTGTTCTTACATCATAATGGCATATTTACTGCAGAACGATATTTTGTAACGAGCAATTTTCGGAGTTACAGAATCATTAAGTCGACAGAAAGATGAGATCACAAAACAAGTGATTTAGAAATAATCTGATGGGACTTAATTAGCCAAACATTTCATTAATTCAGTGTAGCATTATTATGGGGTGTATTTATTTCTCCCTAGTTTCATTAATATTGGTAACATGATAACTCAATCATAGGTTTTTGAATTAAATAATTCCAAAAAAAAAATTGAAAAAGGGACCCTAACTAAGGGTATATCTATAGTTTGGCCCAACAAACAATTAAGTGTGCATATGTACATTTCTATTCAGGTGGGGTGCACAGCAGCTTCACAGCCCAAAAGCTAATAACATGGCTTGTTAGTTTTTTAACATATGGGTCCCAAATTTATCATTATTTTATGAATTATTTTGAGGTCGGTTGAATGATTGAGTCAGAAAATTGATCAATAGATTTTTCGAAATAATTTAAAAAATATAAAATATAAAATATGGATTAATTAAGTATTTTCATGGGCTTACAAATAGTAGAGATTTTTTATGTGAATATTATGGAATCGGATTTAATTTTATCATGTTTCATTGTGTATTTTTTATTTTTTTTTTCAATAAATTTGTCATTTTTATCAATGTTAATTCTTTAATCAGATGATTAGAGCATAATTAAGTGAATGAAATGTAGCACAATTGACAATTTACATGCAAAAAAAAAAAATTGCAAAAAATAATTTCTCTCTTAAAATTAGGCAATGCTATTGGGTTCAAGATTATAAGGATAAGAGCCCTACAAGTAGCCAGAAATTTAATGATTGAATTAATTTTGGACCATTTGGTGTTGAGACCTATATATATATATATATATATATATGTGGTTAAGATCAATCAAGGCCTAGATTATTAGTTGTTAATATGTCTATTCATTGTAATTAATTTTGCCCCATAGTATTGGCATCCTTCGTGGCATGTCTTTTTCTTTTCAAAAAAGAAAAAAAATAAAAATTGTTGGCACATAAATTGGGTGAAATATACATTGATCTCAATCACAATATCATATATAGATAATGAGATTAATTGTGTATTGTGTATTTGATGTGAGTTTGAAAAATATTATTTAATTAAGAATTAGATCGATGTGAATTTTGAGCCATTTCAAACTGAATATTTATTTTGAAACCACATAAAGAGTTAGATTATTGGAATCTATCTCACAAAAAACCCTTTGGCGTCTAATTTGACGAATATATATTAGGTGTACTTGATTTTCAATCAGTTAATCTTAATAAAAAAAAATTTAATACACTTAACACAGTATAATATAGTTGAATATACAAAAGTTATGGTCTATCTCCCATTTTCTTTCATATAAACACAAATGCGCACCAATAAAATATTTAAAAATTATGACTCATATCACAAATGATGTATTTTATTTTATTTTATTTTTAAATACTTATATGCACATTAATCATCCGTTAACACCCCAGTCTATATATATATATATATATGTAAGAATGATGTTATGATGAATTGACCACTCAGCTAATATAGATTAGAAGCATTAATATCAACTTGTTTGCTGTGGCCCATGATCAAACAACCTATAACCATCATTAATTGCTCAAGCAAAGAATTTTCCCTCATCAAAAACAAATCACAAAAAAAAAAAAGAAGAAAAGAAAAGGAAAAATCAATTCATAGTCAACAAAAAGGGGAGTGTTTCAACCAATTATAAAATGAATGATCCAAATTTTCATGTGCCCTTGTTTTTGTTGATATGTCCACTTCTAACATATGACCCTACAAGAGAAAATAAAGTTAGGGTTTTGAAAATAGTCTTGCTCCACACATTGTTCATTGTCTCCTCAAACATTTTATGGCCTATGTTCTATGCATCCTAATCAAGTTCGAATTTTGAGATAGGAAAAATGAAAGATTTTGAGATATTTTGTCTGGCCATGTGGGAGTTGAGGAATTTGAGAAAGGATATATAATTATTAATTTTCATAAAAATATTATTTAATATTATATAGAGAGTTGAAAAGGATCATTTACTTATAAAGACATGTCTAGCAAATTATCCAAATGGGGAGTAGGGATGGTAATTTTTCCCAACCCAATATATTAATATGATAGGAATCAATACGAGTATTACTGAATATAGATTAGAATAATTGGTTTAGGTCAATTTTGAATTGATACGACAAAAAATTGAAAATTTTAAATAAATTTTTATTGAGTTTCAGGTGACAAGATAAACACGATAATTTTGTTATGCAATCCATTAATACGATTCAACCTAATCTAACACAACCTAAATTCACTTATTACCTTCCACAAAAACTCAAAAGTGCATAGGTCAAACCAACAATTCTCAAAAGTCCAAAACAGCGGACAACCCTTTTTTTGTAAATCATTGACGGATCAGTAATTTAACTCACTGCTTTAATTGTAATTTTGTTTCTTAATATTGTATTTTGAATAATATGTTTGATATGATAATATGTTCTATTTTTTATTAAATAAAATAATGCAATTATTTTAAGATGAAAAACTGAGCAAAAGAAAGTATGTGATAACAAGTTGTTATCGCTTAATTATAGAGAATCATACTAAAATATTTGCGTTAACTCAAGTTGACGTGAACTCAATCACTAATTTAATATGAGACGACTACAATCCCTATTCACATACGGTGCTTTTTGATATTTAAATCCGTTGCTAAATGTTGAAGAAACAATTTCAAAAAATATTATCTGCTTGCTGATACATAATGCGGCGCTTTATTTTAATAAAAAGACGTCTCAATGAGTGCGAGATGAGAAGCAACTTAAAAATTTCTAACTTTTGTAATAAAATTTGGTAAGATTACATACTACCAAATTTTATACGACACTCATTACAAAATAAATACAAATTCATATAGCTAAATTCAAATACTATGATAGTGAATCATATTTATTATCCTACGTAGACAGACCAATCACATCAAACAATACTAACAATTTACGACTCACAAGGCCACATTTTCCCAGCTTCATGCTACGATCAAGGGACAAAAAAAAAGACCTTTCTAGACAACCCCATGAGGATGAATTTCCAGGTGTCTTATAAATGAATTTGAAAAGGACATTGGTCTTCCGGGGGGCCCAAAAAAAAGAAAGGCTAAAAGCTTTCCTCTTTGATTCTCAAGGAAATGACAAGGTACACAATGGGGTGAAAAAAAGAAAAAGAAAAAGAAAACATTGTTCAAAATATAGTGATTTTTGTCGAATTTTGTTCACATTTCCATAAGATTAAAATGATTGAAAATAAACATCTGTTGTCACCCAAAACAACCGTTGCCAAAGAAGGGAAGAGACAAAAAGAAGGCTCGGAGATTCGAATGTTTGAAACTCGAATGAGCCGATCCGACTACGCTACCTAAATGACGGCCCATGATATTATACACATCTCCGATACATAGAAGAATCTCACTTAGAATCGTACAATTCAGAAGGGCGGCTCTGTACAAGGCCCACACTTATAAATACCGTAATTTTTGTTTTCTCATAGGTTACATCTAACTCTGAAATCTATTTATCTATCGACCTATAATTCTTATTCGCCTACCTAACTCATATATTGAAGGAGTATAATTGGACCTTCCCAGCAATCCTCCGATGTGCTCTTTTGTTTCGGGATTCAGTACCCATAGTTCTACTTACCAACTCCAAAGAAAACATAAATAGATCCCCAAGCACATACTAATTTTTTCAACCTTTTCAATACATAATTATATATATTATGTGTCACTGGATATGATTTTTTTTATATTTTCAAAGCCAATAAATATATATTAATTTTTATATGTTTGAGATTTCAATGTGAATTTTCTTTAAGAATTTTGTTATGCGTTCTGCTATAGCCTATAGGTGCACCAAAGTGGGCCAAGTGGACGTAGCTCAATTTAGATCTGAAATAGTAAAATGGGCTCTTATTTTGGGGAGCCCCAATACACATGGATCAATGGGATTCTTGGAAATCCAAAACCATCCGGGCTGAGTTCTTGGAAATCAAGGTAACAGCTGAAATGTATTCAATATTGGGCCTAGGGCAATTTTTTTGGAATATATATATATGGAAGAAGTATAGGAGTATAGGTTACTCCCATCTTCATTTTATTAATTGCTAAAATATGAGTACATGGTTTATGGAAGATATATCCTCCCACAAAGTATATGACAACTTAGCTACATTATCGACATCTAATATATAGAATTCTTTTGAAGAACTTGGGACGTTTTGGGGTTGCAAGCAAT
Organism: Jacaranda copaia; assembly: GCA_014898725.1. Taxonomy (NCBI): domain Eukaryota; kingdom Viridiplantae; phylum Streptophyta; class Magnoliopsida; order Lamiales; family Bignoniaceae; genus Jacaranda; species Jacaranda copaia. The sequence goes on from JACGDI010005605.1 coordinate 210,083, forward strand.
ATTTACTGAGTGTTTATTGAACTTAAATAATGAAAATTTCTTTTATACAGTCGCTTAGGAAACATCGAACATAATGCTCTGATGCTCAATAGGACCATATAAATTCTGATTATAATATAGTTCTCACTATTTAATGTTTTCACATCGAACGGACGGTAATGATTGTGTTCAAAATAGTATCATGTGAGTTCTACCATTTACATAGCATAATTCTTGCTATTTGATAGTTGTGCATAAAGTGTGCATAAAGGATTTCCAACATTAGTACAAATTCATTTAATGTAATGCCAACTTTTCCAATACCAAATAACAAACTAGAGCACATTACTATTATTGTTGTTATTTAAATATTGGGTACTTGATTTGGTGTTTGAAATCAAGAATCATAAAACTTTGTTGAAGAGAGGGACATCGTAGGTGGGACTTAAATGTATAAGGGACCAATAGTCATGGACGGTTGTTTGCTTAACTCTTTATATTTCAACATTTTTTGTGATGCAAACTTGACTTGTGTTATGATCACAAATAGAAGAAAGGTTTTGTGGGTAA
>JACGDI010005605.1:222573-232800 GCA_014898725.1 Jacaranda copaia
GCTTCTTGATAAGTTGAGCTCGAACTCATTTAAGACCGCTCGAAAGCTTATGAACAAACTCATGAGCTTTTTTTTATTTTTTAATATTTTTTATATATTAATTAAATAATTAATATATATTAATAATTTACTTTCTTTTTCTAATTTTAACTATTTATTATATATTAATTAGTATATATATTAATAATTTCCTTTTTTAATTTTAAATATTTATTATATATGATTAAATAATTATAATATATTAGTAATTTAATATTTTAACAATTATTATAGTATATTATAATTTGAATAATTATAGTAATTATTATAATATGTATTATACTTTAATATATATTTATATATAATTATAATTTAAATTATTTTATTAATTATTATTAAATAATTATAATATATTAATAATTTAATATTTTTATTTAATTTAAAAATTTTCGGTGAGCCTGGCTAGTGCCCTTAAAATTGAGCTCGAGCTCAGAAAATTGGACTCGAGCTAGCAATTTTTGTGAAGCTCGAGCTTGAGCTCGGCTCGTTTACACCCCTATTGAAGAGTATAAACGAATTGAATTGAGCCACGCAATGCATTTTTTAATTTTAATTGCTTATTGATTTTGTAATTACATCTACAAGTTGATTTATTAGAATCAGAAGTGAGAATTCAAGTGGATCAAGTTTACTTGTGTCAAGTTAGGAGTGGGTGATATAATGTGAATTTTCTCAATTTGAATTCAGTCGAATCTGATGATAGTTTGAAAGTGCACAAACTTAACTTGACCTAATGAGATCGCATCGGTTTTGGTTCAGATTGACATGATGAAACACGATGTCCATTAGATCGATCCACTAATCCAATCTGCTACTTAATCTAATTAATAATTTTTTTCAATTAGTCTTTACTAATCTAAAGAAAATGAAATGAAAGGTATGTTATCAAATTGCCCCCTAGAAAGCATAATACAATGGTACAAGATCTACTAAAGATTCTAAATTTTTATTTGATTAGTTTAGGTTGGATTAGATCAATTCAGGTGCATTCAAATGGTCATTGACTCTAAGTAAAATTGGATTGTTATTCCTTCATATAACATGAAATTTGAGCCAACCCAACTCATTTTTTCCACATCCTATTATCCACAATCAAACACTTATCTAAAAATATTCTATATATTTTATATTTTTAATAATTGAAACAAAATATGAAACACGAGATCTAAACTACATTTATGAGTCGTACTATTCCTGCCTAACATGTGGTTTGGATAATTTATTCCAATTTATGTTTCATCACCTATTCCACTACATAGATATATGACACGTATATTAAATATTTTCTTATAAAAATAATTGATTAAATCTATTTCAATTTATGTTTCATCACCTAATCCACAACATAGATATATGACACATATATTAAATATTTCCTTACAAAAATAATTAATTAAAAATTAGATACACTTGGTATATATACATTACATTAGAATAGAAAATGAAACACAAATAAAATAAAGGATTCAACATACCTAACCTGCATAAGTAGTTATATAACTAATTAATGCACCATGATTCGTCAATATCAATTTTAAATAGCACAACAAGACTTCTAGATATCTTGCAATTTTTTAGTAAGCCAATTCCGTGATACTCTTGATTAGATCGAATGAATATATTGTACTCGATTCACTGTGCGTCCACCCACCAACTTTTATATATACATACCGTTTGATTAGCTTCACCTCACTAACAATCAAAATTCAATGCTACAATGCAACAAGACGAAGAGCCCGCCAGCCCAACTGCCCGATTGATGCAAGCACCAGCCTTCAACATCTCTATATTAGCATCATTGGGTTTTATGACCACGATCGACGTTGTGGTTTTCAAGAAGGGCATAGAGCGAACTCTACTTAAGCATCCTCGTTTCTCCAGTATACTGGTATGTTAAAAAATATCACTAGATTAATTGTTATTATACATCAAATATGTTTCAATAAGAGTGCAAATGAGTCGGGCCGGCTTAAGAGACTCACGAGCTAAGCTCGAGTGCTAGTGTCTAGGCTCGAGACTTGTTAGCCGGTATATAATTAAATACTATTATTTTATCTCAAATTGAAATTCAAACCTGCAGTTGTTTAAAACTTATTTAATAAATTGAGCCAAGTTCAAATTTTGATTTACTCGACCTTGAGCTCAAAACATTAGGCTCATCGAGCTCGAGCCTAATATATATTATATATTATATATTTCAAACTCAGGTTTGAACTCAAAATTTTCTCTTAAACTTGACTCGACTCAGCTCGATTCAGTTTAACAACACTCCTATGGCCAAGCGACATATCGTAAATTACTATCGTCTACGCTATTCTATTATTTTGAAGTCTGTTTTTGCTACCATACTCTTATTCTAATGATGAAATTCTTTCTCTTTTGATGTTGAACAAAGGTCATGAACAACGGGAAATATTCGTGGAGGCAGACAAGGGTAGATGTCGAAAACCATGTTTTTACACCGGATTTGGATCCGGACATGGAATCCCCCGATGAATTTATAGAGGATTTCGTATCAAACCTGTCGAAAAATTCCATGGATCCAACGAAGCCACTATGGGAAATGTACATTCTCAATGTGAAGACCTCGTATGCAAATTCAACGGTAATATTCAAGATTCATCATTCTATAGGTGATGGCGTGTCCCTCATTTCCCTAGTCCTGGCATGTGCCAAGAAAATATCTGATCCTGAATCTTTGCCTGTGATTCCATCCAAGAAACACAAAGGGATTAGGGCTGATAAGGAAGGATTGATCAAGAGGTTATTTGTCTTGGTTTGGACAATGTTCTTGATTATTTTCAACACCTTGATTGATGGCATATTATTTGTGGCAACAGTTTTTTGTCTGAAAGACACAAAGACTCCCATTAGAGGAACACAAGGGGTTGATGGAGTATCTTCCAAGAGATTTGTGCACCGGATAGTTAATCCTGATGATGTTAAGCTCATCAAGAAGGTGATGAATGCGGTACGTGATCAATATACCATTCAGTATTCTATATCTACTCTTATTTAATATTTCACATGATATGACATATGAGTTAAGGGTCAGTTCGGGCTGAATTTGTATTATTGCCTCACACGTCGAGATAAGTTCAAACACAAAACAAAAAAAGATAGATCATAAGAGTATTAAAATTGATTAGACTGAATGTCATATATCTGATTTAATCATAATAGTTGGATTGAAGGGGGTGGGCGATGAAAACCACCAGCCCCTTCAATCCAATAGCGATGGGTGGACCCAATGCTCGTTCACTGTAGGTCCACAATCCCCCAACTTATACTAAACACGTGTCATATATTCTTTCACACATGATTAATATGTTATACTATTTTTGTTTTTTCTCTTTAAAAACATATATTTGATTCTTATATTTTAATGAAAAACTAAAAGAATACTTTTTTCTCATAATTTCAAATCATACTTAACAGTTTATGTTTTCATTATTTTTGTGATCATATAGGGATATCTAATTGCATTATAAGTTTCTGACTTCATTATTATATTCGACTTTTGTAGAGCATCAATGATGTTTTACTAGGAGTAGCAGAAGCCGGTCTCAGTCGTTACCTCAACATGAGATATGGTAATCTAATTTCTATTTTCTATTATATATTAACTCACAAAAAATAATTTTTATTGATTTTTCCATGAATTAAATCTGAAATAAATCCATATATATCTCCATTTTCACCGCAGAAAAAGATACAGAAAATGGCACAAAAGTCGTCAAGAAAACTAACTTTTTACCCAGAAATCTTCGTCTCAGATCAGCTATGTTTTTTAACCTCAGGCCATCGCCAAAAATTGAGGTAAATATAAATCTTTTATATATTAATCTTTTCTTTTTCCCATAATATTGGGATGATTAATTTTTGGGAAATGAATTTTATGTGAATTTATGTAGGATTTGGCTGAGGTAATGGAGAAGGCAAAGGAGTTGCAGGGAATGTGGGGCAATTTAATAGGCATTGCCCTTCTTCCACTCACTATTGCTTTGCATGATGACCCCTTAGCCTACGTACGTAGGGCTAAGGCCTCAATGGATCGAAAGAAGCTATCCCTTGTACCCAAATGTTCATCCATGGTGCTCAAGCTATTGATCAAGTTATTTGGGATGAAGGTAATGTTTGAATCAATGGTGGATATTTAAATAACAATAACTTTGTAGAAGTTTTAAATAAAAATTAATCATTATGTTTTATCTCTCCTTAATAACCTTCGAGCATTCTTTATGTTGCCTTTCTCATGTGGGTTGACCCGAAGGTTGAATTCTATGATAGAGAATGTCGTGCAAATAATTGGGTCATGAGAGATTTGTTTAAGTCTTATAAAAGAAAAGGCCTGCTATGAAGTTGGACAAGACAGTGGTAATAATTATTAGATTGGCTAGAGAAATATATCTGCTACAACTTGTTACGACCACTTACACTACAAGAAGAAAGAAACAGAGTAACAAAATAATAAGTGTTAGTGCAAAAGTTGTCACCAATTATATCTCTTAAGTGACAGAAAATTTTGTCGCCTTAATGATTTTTACAAATTTTCTAGTAAAAAAAATAGTGTTCAAGTTGTCATCATTAACAATTAGTTAATTAGTAACATCTATAATAACAGCTCAATGATAATAAAAATTTTATCATGAATTATATTATTACTAGGTTGTCATTATAGGCGTTTTTACTAATTGTTAATGATGATAATTTAAAACATTAGTTCTTGTCATTATTAGGTCGTATTCTGGCAAAAGAAATTATTAATTACATTAATGTAAAATAAAAATTATTTTTAATAATTTTAAAAGGGCTAGACTACTATAGTTCATAAACAATACAGACCTTACTATTCCTACAATTTTAAAAAGAATCTTGAATTATTTCAAAATTAAAAAGCGATCAATTTGGTCACACCTCATTCCACATATTTCCATACTTGTCTCTTTGTCCTGTCATTGTATTTCCAACAAAGGCATTATATGTCTTGCATGTGTTTAATGATGAAGCGAACAGGTCAACACAAGCAATCGTCTCTCAAGTCTTTACAAAGTTATATTATACATATATTTTTGTCATGTACAATCCTGTTTAGTATTAAATTGAGATCAAAACAAACAGAGACACAAAAGAAAAAAATAAATAAAGATCTTGTAATTGAGAAGCTTGTGCTTCCTTTATTGAAATAAGGGCAAATAGTTTGATATGCTATTATACAGATAGCAGCCAAAATGACAAATGGGGTTTTCTCCAATACCACATTAGCTCTCTCAAATGTGGCCGGCCCACAAGAAGAGATCACTCTATTTGGTCATCCCTTGTCCTACATTGCTCCTTCTGTTAACGGATTCCCTCAAGTAAGTTCAAACAACATTGATTTATGCAATTTCCTCTTTCATTTCCAAGAAAAAAAACCTTGAATTTATCCAAATATTTAAGATTACTCTTTTCAATTCTTGCAGGCATTGATCATCCATTACCAAAGCTATGCTAATAAGCTTATCATTTGCATAGGCGCCGACGAACGTATGATCCCCAATCCTCATCAACTTTGTGATGACCTTGTGAAATCTCTCGAAAGTATTAAAGAAGCTATTATGAAAAGTGGGCTCTTGTGATCCTTTGTTGGGAGGAATCCATATATAAACATGTATTATTATGACAAGAAGTTGTTGTCAATGTTACTTAATTATAGGAATAATTACATCCCTCTCTCGAATTTTGCGTTTATCCGAGTGATCCGCAAATGATGAGAATTTATCTTCTGTTTATCTCTATTTTAGTGAGCCAAAACTAGAACTTTTATTTTCTGTTGAGTAATGGTTCGAGTTGGTCTTGAACAAGCCCCACGAAAATATGATACAAATAAATGAAGTGTTGTTTTACGTCTCCAAACTATGTTATGTATCTAATTCTATCATTATATATATAATTTTAACGAATAATTAATTGATTTTTTTATTTATTCTTTTTTATGCCCTAGTTTATTAATAATCAAACCGATTTTTCCAACATGTGAAGTACAAATTCCAATCTCTTCTACTGCTATAACCTACACGACCACGATTTTCTTTTTTTATGTACTCTATGCAACCTTAAAAAATCAGACAAACAAACCTTTCAAATTTGCAAGTAAAAGGAAGTTTACAAATTTACATAAATTCTTGAACTTTGGCTGGCATTTTTCATTTATACCGACACAGCTTGTATTTCAACTCCAAATCCGGCTTCCACCATTGATGAATCTCATGAGCTTCCTTAAAATTCTGGGACGGGCAGGAGTTGACAGTCAGATATGCAGACCGGATAAGATGCACCGGTTCAGAATCCTTTCCTCTAGCAGCCGACACAATGCTCCCCATCGAATGCTTAGTCGCAAGCCTTCCGATTTTTCCAGCCCCAATCGCCTCCATCATCTCTCTATGCTCAAAATATCCTATATATTCCGAACAAATCAGATCAGATTGGTTGATAAACAAGTAGGGAATCCACAAAGAAAGCACAGCAAACGAGTCATTTTCTTCAGACTTGGGGCTGTGGCTGCCAACGGCTAACCTCAGCCCCAGTTTCACTTTCTCGTTTTTGATTCGTTGGATTGGAGGAGATGTGAAAGGAGGATTGAAGAGATAGTTCTCCATATGGGCTCCCATGTTCTTGGCCATATGCCGGCCTATTAGTAGAGCTATCGACGATCCAAGGGAATGTCCCGTTACCCAGACGTTTCCAGGGCCGTTTCCCGCCCTGGAAACGACGCTGTGGACCGTTTCCATTCCAATGTGAAAACGCTTTCTTTCCTGGATATTGTTGATCATTGAGTGAAAATTGAGCTTGAATTCTTCTGCCTTGCTGCCGGACTTGTTGATGCTTCCACGGAAGGCAACCACGTACTAGGGCGGCCTTTGTCCTACATAGTTGTGGTAAACATATGGGAAGTTGAACTCATAAACGGCGCCAAAGCACGATTGATCCTGGTCATCTACCAGGACTTGGTTCGATCAGAAGTTGAAGAATTCCCACCACGGAGGAGCCAGAGCATGAGGGCCTTGTCAGTTTCGGCGCCAATTGCTTTCCAGTGTGTAAACTCCTTGGACTAAGCTGGCTGCAATGGACCTTCTATGGTTTGAATTGTTCCTGTAAAATATAATGAACTTCAGTTAGAAATCTGATTAAGCTAATTCCTTCCTACTGTACGAGCTCAAACTGTTCTAAAGAATGTTTATAGCAACTTCAAAAAAGTGTTTTCTAACTTTTAACTGAATTTTAGCTGTTTTGGAGTGTTTAAAAACGGAACGTCTATTTTTTAATCCTCTAAAGTTAAATAGAAAAAAAAATCTAAAAGTTAAAAGCAATCATCACCCCTGAAAACCTTTTGGAGTACATTATATTGTATTTACCCTCAACTTTCACTGTAATTTTCTTTTCAACCTTAGCAAAATAACTATAAACAAGTTGAGAAGATGAATGCATTGACTTCTGAGTTCAAGACTTTAAAAAGTCAATGGATTTAAGATCTTCTAAAATAAAAATACAATCATTTTTTGCCTAAAGAAATGCATCTTGCAATAAGTTATATAGTACCCCAATGATTAATTTTTGGGAAATGAGTTTTATGTGAATTTATGAAGGATTTAGCCAAGGTAATGGAGAAGGCAAAGGAGTTGCAGGGAATGTGGGGCAATTTAATAGGTATTGCCCTTCCTCCGCTCACTATAGCTTTGCGAGATGACCTCTTAGCCCACGTACGTAGGGCTAAGGCCTCCATGGATTGAAAGAAGCTATCACTTGAACACAAATGTTCATTCATGGTGCTCAAGCTATTGATCAAGTTATTTGGGATGAAGGTAATGTTTGAATCAATGGTGCATATTTAGATAAAAATAACTTATTAGAAGTTTTAAATAAAAATTAATTATTATGTTTTATCTTTCCTTAATAACCTTCGAGGTTTCTTTATGATGCCTTTCTCATGGATGAACTGAAGGCCGAATTCTATGATAGAGAATATTGTGCTAATAGTTGGGCCATGAGAGATTTGTTTAAGTCTTGCAAAAGAAAAGGCCTGCTATGAAGTTGGACAAGAAGGTGGTAATAATTATTAGATTGGATGGAGAAATATATCTGTTGGGACTTGTTACGACCACTTATACTATAAGAAGAAAGAAAAATAGTGACAAAATAATAAATGATAGTGCAAAAGTTGTCACCAGTTATATCTATTAAGTGACAAAAAACCTTATCGCTTTAATGATTTTCACAAATTTCTAATGACAAAAATAGTGCTCAAGTTGTCATCATTAACAATTAGCTAATGACACATCTATAGTGACAACTCAATAATAATAAAAAATTTATCATGAATTATGTTATTACTAGGTTGTCATTATAAGTATGTTACGAATTGTTAATTATGATAATTTAAAACATTAGTTCTTGTCATTATTAGGTCATATTATGGCAAAAGAAATTATCAATTAAAAAAATATCATTACTATAAAATAAAAATTATTGTTACTTAATATATCTTAGTGGTAATTTTTACTTTGTCATTAATATTATATTTTTTGTAGTGCAAAATGTGTCAAACGCAGCTTCTATTGCACTTACTAGTGTAGATTTTCTGACGAAGCTACAGCCAAGGGCTAGACTATTGTATTTCATAAACAATACAAACTTTACTATTTCTACATTTTCAAAAAAAATTCTGAATTATTTAAAATTTAAAAAGCGATCAATTTGGTCCACGCCTTATTCCACCTATTTCCATACTTGTCTCTTTGTCTTGCCATTGTATTTCCAACAAAGGCATTATAAGTCTTGCACACGTTCAATGACGAAACGACTAGGTCAACACAAGCAATCGTCTCCTTAAGTCTATACAAAATTATATTATACAAATATTTGTCACATATAATCTTGTTTAGCATTAAATTAAGATCAACACACACACACACATACAAAGGAAAAAAAAAGAAAAAAAAAAGAAAAAGAAGATCTTCTACTCAAGAAGCTTGTGTTTCCTTTGTTGAAATAAGGTAAATAGTTTGATATGCTATGATACAGATAGCAGCTAAAACGACAAGTGCGGTTTTCTCCAATACAACATTAGCTTTCTCAAATGTGGTCGGCCCACAAGAAGAGATCACTCTATTTAATTATCTCTTATCCTATATTGCTCCTTCTGTTAATGGATTTCCTCAAGTAAGTTCGAACAACATTAATTTATGCAATTTCCTCTTTCATTATCCACCAAAAAAACCTTGAATTTATCCAAAAATTTAAGATTACTCTTTTCAATTCTTGCAGGCATTGGTCATCCATTGCCATAGCTATGCTAATAAGCTTATCATTTGCATAGGCGCCGACAAACATATGATCCCCAATCCTCATCAACTTTGTGATGATCTTGTGAAATCTCTTGAAAATATTAAAGAAGTTGTTATGAAAAGTGGGCTCTTGTGATCCTTTGTTGGGAGGAATTCATATATGAAACATGTATTATTATGACAAGAAATTGTTGTCAACATTTACTAACTATCGGAATACTTATATCCCTCTCTCGAATTCTGCATTTATCCGAGCGATTCACAAATGATGTGGATTTCTCTTCTATTTATCTCTATTCTGGTGAGCAAAAACTAAAGTTCTTATTTTCTGTTGATTAATGGTTCGAGTAAGTTTAATGAACCCCTCGCTTAAAAGCTTCATCAAAATAAACAAATTATGTTTTAACATTTTTGAACTATATTCTTTGTTCAATTCTATCATTAAATAAAAAAACTTTGACAAATAACTAATTGATTTCTTTTGTTTAAGTTATTCTTTTCTCCATCTTTATCTATTAGTAATCAAACTAATTTTCTCAATGTATAAAATACAAATATCAATGACATTGGCTACTATAACCTTCCCAACCGCAATTTTTTTTTCTTTCTATTAGGTACTTTATTCAGCCTTCACAAATCGAACAAACAAACATTTTATATTTGCTAGTAAAAGGAAGTTAAATTCTTGAACTTTTTGGCTGGCATTTTTCATTTATACCGACACAGCTTGTATTTCAACTCCAAATCCGGCTTCCACCATTGATGGATCTCATGAGCTTCCTTAAAATTCTGGGACGGGCAGGGGTTGACAGTCAGATATGCAGACGGGATAAGATGCACCGGTTCAGAATCCTTTCCTCTAGCA
>JACGDI010005605.1:237546-259940 GCA_014898725.1 Jacaranda copaia
TTTTAGTGCATGCTTTAATTTGAGCATCAAACTTTAGAGCGCAACTTTAGCCAAACGTAATGAAACCATTTTCTAAGGGACTTGTTCATATTGACCACATTATTTGAAGCAAAGTAAGTTATTATAATTTAATCTTAAATTGATATTAACAAGTTAAATAGGAATTTGAGTTTTGTTAATAAGTTCAATTTCATTAAAAAAAATTAATTAATTAGACCAAATAATGTGATACACATAATTGCTAAATCATACCACATATTTTCAGCGATCAATGTTTTTAAATTCGAATCGGACAAAAAATCGGTGATGTTACTGATCAACTGGTTGGATCGTTGATTGAATTGATATGACGTCATAATAACGTAATAATCATATTTAATTTTATAAATATATAATATTTTAATATTAACAAAAAATAAAACTTTCAATTGATATAGAAAGAATATTATTTGAAAAAATTTCAACTTAATTATTTTTAAATATGTGTTTTAGAAAATAATATTATTTCACAATCAGTGAACTATAAATAAATAAAAAATAATATTCCACATTAATTTAAATAATCATTTATTTCATTTTTTAACTCCAAGTAAAAATAAAATCTTCTATGTTGAATATTTAACATAATCTAAGAGAGATTAAATAAAATAAAATAACAAATTAAATATAAGCATTTACATATAACTACCACTTCATTAAATTTTAATAAATAAATTCATATTTTAAAAAATTACATGTCCAAAATCTTTAACATCATCTTCAACTTATAATTTTTTTTTCTTTTTTTAAAAAAATAATTTTTAATTTTTTTTAAAAAGTGAATCAATTGAACTGGTACCGATTTTAACTAGTTCAACTAGTTTTTGATCAATTTTGACCATTACCAATTTTTATATTTCAATTGGACAAGACTAGCCGATTTGGTTCAATTTTCAAAACCTTGCTGGCAACAATAAATAGTTACATGCTATGTAGAGTATAGTTTTTATATCTTGTTGTGGTGATTGAACGCTAAAATGAAATAAACCCATTTATCTACTCCAATATTTATCAGAATATGTTGAGAAGCAATTCCTTTCGAACATAAAATAAAATCTTCCACATCCCAAATAAATTTACTAAATTTAAGTATGTGTACTTTACAAATTTGCTCATTTTTAACATTATCTTGAATCATCGACAATTTTAAGAATTTACCTGTGCTTTTGCTATCGCCTACGTCTATTTATAGCTGATATTAAATTAACATCACGCATTAAAAATCAATAATTCTTTAATATTTATTTTCCTTCTAGAAATTGGTTTTAATTGATCAATAAAGTTTTATTATGGAGTAATTTATCAAATTAGCATCAGATATTTTCACTTTACACAATATTAAGTAATATTTAGTTTTTTTGGAGAGAAATATTGGATTTAATTTTTTGAAATAAAAAAAAATTATCCTTCCTTACTTGCAACTTGCAAGTTAAGGTCCTTCTAGAAGTCTCCCCAACCTTGGAACCTTTTAGGCACGTCGTCTCCGTTTATTTCTTCATATATATATCTATGGCATTGTTAGCGTTGCCTTCTCTCCAAAGACTTTATAAACCACTCACTAGAAATTGATCGAAACCCTAAAACTCCACTATTTTTTCGTCGATTTCGAGCTAATTCCTGATGGCGATTCTCTCCGACTACGAAGAAGAGGACCAGAAGAAGCCGTCGCCATCAGCTGCGTCAGGAAGGAAGCCGTTTAATGCGGATTTAGATCCGTCGAATCCACTGGGTTTCTTAGAAAAGGTATTTGAGTTTATTGCGAAGGAAAGCGATCTGTTTAAGAGCGATTCGCTGGTGGAGGATGTGAGTGCCGTGGTTAGAATGGTGAAGGATAAGGTGGAAGCGCAGGAGAAGAAGCGGAAAGAAGTGGAAGTCGAGAGCAATAAGGTAGAGAAGAAGATTAAGGAGGGGGAGGCGCCGCCACTGGAGAAAAAGAAAGAGGTTGAGAAGGAAGTGGTTATGGTGGAGGAGGTAAGTGAGAGTAAAACGGAAGAGGAGAAGAAGGGGCCTCGAGGTATTTTTATTTACACTTTCGTCGTTTAATTCTTCTGAAAATTTAGTTTGCACAATTTTTTATTTTCTCTTGAATTTTTTTTTTTTAACATAATTAACGCATTCTTATGTTACTACATTCATTATGGATTTCTTTCTTTAGATTTATTATGGAGTCTGCCATCTGCCAAATGGAGGTGCCAGTATTGATGTTCTCTGTATAAAACTTGAATGTTCTAGAGATATGGCGTTTCTGGATTCTTGTTCTGGTCTATGTGTTTATACTTAGTTGTTTGTGTTTTGTAATATTATGAGTTTCCCGTTGGCAATGTATTGAATTCATGAGATTGAAAGACGTTTATGTGGTAATGTCAATATGACAATATGTCTTAATGAGTATCTTGGCCCCAACCGTCAGTTTTTTTGCTTGCCTCGCATGATGTAAGCTATGTTGCCAAAGATCTTCTTACTTATAAAATCATGTAATACTATAGTATTCAGCTAGTTTAAATGTAGGGACGGGAGGTGTTGGGTTATGAGTTATTCTAGATTTCCTGAATTTTCTTATCAAATGGAAACTGGAATAGGAGGTATAGATAAAGGTGTAGGTTTGTTGTTTGAATATGGGATCAGTTTGATCTGTTAATACAATTTCTCCTTTTTTTTAGTTCTTGAAAATATGTTTCTCTTCTTAGGATCTCTGTCTTAAATACTTCTTGATAGTGCCAATGTCCCACTCTTCTGAGCTCTTATTGAAAGACTCTTTTCTGTTGCTTGCTAACTGCTTGTTTGTCTCTGAACAGCTCCTAACAAGGGCAATGGCCTTGATATGGATAATTATTCTTGGGGTCAATCTTTACAAGAGGTTAACATTTCTGTTCCTGTCCCTCCTGGAACAAAATCAAGGTTCATTGTATGCGATATTAAAAAGAACCGTATTAAGGTTGGGCTCAAAGGTCAGCCTCCAGTTATTGATGTAAGTGTGCCTTGCTGTGCTGTTTTTCATAATTAATCAGTCTTGCTTTTATAATTCAACTTTAATTTAATGACATAGTTCCTGTCCATCTATTTTTCTAATTATCCAGATGATGTTGTTCTTGTTGTCCTTGTTCAAGTAATTAGTTGCATTATTTGAATCTACAGGGGGACCTTTTTCAGCCTGTCAAGGTTGACGACTGTTTCTGGAGTTTAGGTAGGCATGCTGATCTATAAAACCAAGATTTTCTCTGTCGATAAACACTATATATGTCTTATGTGTTGAATATTGAAGCATTTTCAACTGTAAGCCATGAAATTGTTGCCCAACTGAAAATCAATTTTTTGCAGAGGACCAAAAATCTATCTCAATTCTGCTAACGAAGCTAAACCAGATGGAATGGTGGAAGTACCTGGTGAAGGGTGAGCCAGAGATTGACACTCAGAAAGTAGAACCAGAAAACAGCAAATTGTCTGATCTGGACCCTGAAACACGCTCTACTGTGGAAAAAATGATGGTAAGATTTTGGTGATTAAGGAAAAGCATCGAAAACTTGCATTTCATTTGAAGGTTTCCTTTTTTACAAAGTATCAATCTGATCTAGATGGAGTTGAGAATGGAAGAAAATTGAAATAAATGTATAAATTGATGGCATACCTCTCGTAAAGTAGTTTCTTTGATGCTTTCACGTTAAAATCAAAGGTCTAGACATAATCTGAACTTCTTAGCCATTCCAAACTTTCTGGGTGCATGGGACATGGGATGCAGAAGGATCAGCTGAACTTGGGACCAATTTTATCCTTTGTTTTGTTTTTTGCCTGAAATTTTCCTTCTCATGTCCTTTGCATTCTTTTGGGTCAAGCATTGATAGTTCCCATCTATTTGTTTGTTGGTTTATCTTTCTATCTTTAGTTTGCCTTCTCTGCTGTTGAATGACATTCAACTTAATCTGCTGCCTCGAAATGCCTTGTTCAGTTTGACCAACGGCAGAAACAAATGGGTCTTCCAACAAGCGAAGAGATGCAGAAACAGGACATATTGAAGAAGTTCATGGCTGAGGTGAATACTGAATGAGATCATTCTCCACCAGGTCTATTATTTCCGCATTTTTACTGATGAAATCTTGTATTAATTTGCAGCATCCGGAAATGGATTTTTCAAAGGCGAAGATCAACTAGGGAGTTGGCCAAAGAAATGGATCTTTCAAAGGCGAAGACCAGCTAGGGATTCGGCCTTCGAATCGTCTATTTGCTTAAGTTGCTTCTTACTTGATTTTTGCTGGTTTTCATTTGGAAGGAACTCATTGCCTGGAATAGAGAGATTTCCTCGTCAAGTTCTGTATATACTCTATTTTATTTCTTTTTCTCCCCTTTTGTTCTTGAAGTGGCTTATGCACGTCTCTGGTACTTCACAGAACGGTGTTTTATTATTGCTAGTAAAATGATTTTTTGAGCTTAAAGACGTGTTTATATTTGCCATAGTAGCTTTTTACATAATTATTATATTAATAATTTTAAACTATATTATAACTTTTATGATATCATTGTATTAATTCTAGAATCAGAATTATGTTGCAAAGGTAAGTCTGAACTTAGAGGGTATTTGGGTGAATTTATAAGTTTCTCAAAATATCTTATGAGATGTTTAAGAATTTATAAATTAATAAAAAGTGTTTGGTATTTTTTTTTTAAAAAAATTTATAAGATCTTAAAATAAAATGTTATGAATTTATAAATTTTTTAAAAACAAATAAGAAAATTTTAATTTATTTTTAAAATCTTAATAAGTTCATTCTTTTTTAATCATTTTAATTATAAAATTATAATTATTAACATTTCATAAGTTTCAAGATCTTATTTTATTGAAATATTTTAATAATTTATTTTAAAAATAATATCTAATATCTAATAAGCTCTGAAAATATTTTATAAGATGTAGGAGTTTATAAAATGTTAAAAATAAATATAATCAAACACCCTCTCATTCTCAAATTGGTTCGCAGTGTGGATGGCTTTTGGTTATAATTTGAATAAATTTGAGTTTGAGTTTTAGGTGGTTTTTGGTGGGTTTTTAAGAATCTCAAAGATATTATATAGTAATTTTTAGAGAAATATTTTATAAGCTTTTAGAGTAAAGTCAAGAATTTTTTATAAGATATGGAGTTCTTGATTTATTATGTGATCTTGTACAAATTTATTATTTTTATAATTTTAATTATAAAATTAGTATTAGTAATTTTATTTTTATTAAAGTATTTTAAGATATTGCTTTTTAATTATTATATGTATTCATAAACTTCAAAAATATTTTAAAAATTTACATCATAAAGTATTTTAAATTAAGTCAAGTCAAATTTTTGACTTGATTGTCACAAGTGAATCTATGTCCTGAGTTTGAATTGCAATTATACTTATTAGATTAGAATTTTATTAATATAAACATAATAAATAGTTCATAAAATTTGGTTTTGCTTTATGAATTCTTATTTTGGATTTTATCAAAAACAAAAAAGAAAATAATTAAAAAATGAGGAAATGCAGAGGGTGAAAACCCGGTTACCATATGGGCTTACGCTAAGAGCTACTTTTTGGGCCCAAACCTAAATTTTCGTTAAGTTCGGTTCTGTTCCTTTTTAAATTTTGAAGCCCATGAAGACTTCTGCTATTCAAGGGACAATTGCCAATAATCTTGTCAAGTTTTGACCAATTTAAGAAGAATTTACTCAATGTGAGAGAGGGTGATAGATATAGCAATTTTCTTTTACGTATCTTAGTATATGTCCTCTATTACTTAATGTTCGACTTGAATTATAATTATTGCTAACAAGTTAATTTCGTATCATAATTCCATAAAAGTAATATATACGTCTAGATACGAAGTTTGTTTATATAAAGCTATAGCTCAGCCAGCTAAACTATCACTTTAACATTACTACTCACCATTGGAACGATTGAATTGATTTTATTTTCTAAGTAATTGAACTCCCAATATTTTATTATGTGTTTAATCTG
This sequence comes from Jacaranda copaia, assembly GCA_014898725.1. Lineage (NCBI taxonomy): Eukaryota > Viridiplantae > Streptophyta > Magnoliopsida > Lamiales > Bignoniaceae > Jacaranda > Jacaranda copaia. The sequence continues at coordinate 243,565 of JACGDI010005605.1, forward strand.
ATTTATTTATTTAAATAAATCTTAATTTTAATCTTAGCACCAAGATTTTTGCCAACCCTTTTTTGCTTAACCTATAGGAAGACTTATGTCCATTATTAAGTGAAAATTCTATCTCTAACCCTATATTAAGGGAACTCCATAAGCAACTTACCTATAAATGCTAAATCATTTTCAAAGGTCCTTTCCATAAAAAGTATTGTGGAGCCCTATATTGTCCACTAGCAATATTGGAGCCATCAGAACCCTTGGTTTTTTCTTGCTTATTGTTCACAAGGTTCCAACATTTCATTACTTTGCTCTTGGTCCCCTTTATAGCTCATTTGGAATGTGAGGTTGTGGAAAGAAGAAGGTTTTACATGTTTTGTGCATTGTTATTAATGTTGTTTTGATGGTAATTTAATTTTATGATAAAAAATATTAGAGCGAAAGATGTATATTTGAATTTAATATCGAAATTATACTTTATTCTTGAAATTCATTCGATAATTTGGGTTATAGGTTTATATTCTCTTTAGACCATTCGGGTACTCAAAAATTTACGAGTAATAGACTTCATATTTCCAACCCTATGAAATACGGGTAATTTTATATATACCCGAATTACCCATCATTTTTTGGCCCAATTAGTGGGTACCCATAGATTACCCACATATATATTTATGTTTTTAAAATTTTTAATCTAACTTTTAATTTTTGAATTTTACAGGTGAAAAAATCACAACAAATTAATACCATTGAGCAATATCCTAAATACAAAATTGTGTATAATAAAAAACTCTTCTCTAATAGCAGCCACTTATGTAGTCAAGTGATAAATAATTTGTTGTACATATTTTCAAGAATGTAACATATTCTTCAACAAAGACAACAATGTTTAAGTGATATTTAAACTTTTAATTCAAAAAAATTTTAGCATGTAATGAGATTTAAATTTAAACTTTTAAATGTAATGTATTTTAAATTTTATGGATTTTGAATACTTAAGTTGTAAGTATCAAACTCCAACGTTATTAGTGTGCTTTAAGTACTTAATAAATTTAATAAATTCATTGTATTTTTTAAATTTTATTTAGTTAATATTTTAATAGCATTATGTAAGTTGCAAGATAAATATTAATTTACCTTTTAAATATTAAAAAAATAAAAAACTATTACGGGTACCCGTGGGTTACCCAGTACCCAACTTCATAGATAATGGATCTACTATCTCAAACCCAATAAAAAATGAGGTAAATTTACCCAATATGTTATTGCTCGTTTTTGGTTTACCCATTAGTACCCAATTGTCAGGTCTAATTCTCTCTCTCTCTCTCTCTCTCTCTCTCTCTCCATGATGTGTGTACATTTATGTTCAAAACAAACCTTGAAAGAAAGAAAAAAATAAAAAATAAATAAAGAAGAAAGAAAAACAAGAGAGGAATTCAAAGGGGAAAAATTTAAGAAAAGGGGATAATTCAATTCCTTCATATCTCAAATACACAAAAACACTTTACAAAACAAGCCCATTAAACAAAAAGGTGTGAAGACAAAAATATTGTGACAAGAGAGAACCTCACTACTAAGTCAATAATAACAAATAAATAAATAAAAATAGTTTGATAAATCAATTTCTTTATCAATGTTACATCTCCAAAACATTAATGCTTCACCTATGTAGGCCATTGATTGAAAAATAAAACAATTTATAAGTCATTTTTTTTTCTTACTCTTTGAGACTCTTTCTAATAAAATATATTCTAATATATATTTATAAAAGAATATTTCAATATGGATTAATCATTATATTTAACAAATAGCTTTAAATATCATCAATATATATATACAAATGTTAACATCATCAATCTTATTCATCCATTATTAATGTCACATTCATGGCCCATAAAATTGTCTACCACGAGAGGGTTGATAGAGATTTAACTTCCTATGTATTAATGTATGGATGCATGTTTGAGCGGCGGTCGAAAAAAAAACTAAAATAGTAATGATTTTGATTAGATTGAAAAATAAGTTCACCTAAAAGAAAAAAACAAATTAAAAGAGGAATAGAAATTGCGCGTGTAGTTATATATATATATATATTCATATTTTGATAGTAAACCATCAATTTGTCGTAACGATGATCATATATTACGTTTCACAATAATTTTTAATTGTGTCGGTGTATAACTTACTGTATCAGCATAAAAAAGTTTGTCTTTATAAAAAGACGGTTTAGATATGTAGGAGATAAAAAGTAATTTATAAATTATTTTACTATGAAATAAAACTTGCATTTGTTGTAGTAGAAATTACCTCTAAATAATTGTAGAATAGATGATACCAAGACATTTTGAGTTATTACTTAATCTTCTTGGCAATCCTCTTTCATTTAAATTTATCATAAAATTAGGATTAATTCATTTATCCAACCCTAATGAAAAAATAAAACAAAATTATATTTAATTATTGGTGAAGTTAAAAAATTTATACAATAATTCACTCTTTGTCTCCTTCGAATTATTATATATTTTAATAAAATTGGCATTTTAGAAAATTTGGAGTGACATCTTATCTTGTGCAAAAAAGACGAGAATATTATTGTGACTTGCAAAGAGGAAAGAGGGATGGTGGTGCATCCCACAAACAAAACAAAAGTGTTTTGAGAGCCCATCTTTCTTTTCTATCTTGTCTCTTTACAAATGTGAGAGATCACATCACACCACACTATTCACACACACACACACAAACAAAAGTGTCCCAATGTGGAAACCTCATTGTTTCAAAACTAGTAAAGTGTGAAACCATTTTATGCATATATATGTGTGTGTACACTCTATAATAAGAAGGTATGGACAAATAACGAAATAATTTCCGTGCAAAATATTTAATTTGAATCGTACTTACTGCGTAAAAAGTGAACATGTTAATTTAGTACTTATAAAGTAAATTCTTTTATCATATCAAAGTGACTGATTCGTAAACTATAAAATATGTTTATGATCCGTAACTTTCAAATATTAATAAGCAAAACTATTGAGTTATTACATGCGTCTGTCTAATTTGATCATTTAGTCGTTATGTTTTAAAAATATAAATATAAATATAAAATCTTTTACAAAAAAATCCCACGACCCAGTAATTTGTAACTATCAACTTTCAATCTTGATTTTGAGAATAAAAGAATACAAATTCCAATTTTGCTACTTCCCTCTATTCTTTTAAGAACAAACAAAAACAGAAAAGTGTTAACCACAAAATTCGTCAATGTTTTTGTTGGAATTTTGCATCAACAAAAGCAATTAATCTATAACATATTTGGTAATTTCATAGAAGGTCTAGTCTAGTACAAGCAATGATAAAGATGTACCCAACTTTATTCTCAAATTTATGCTAGTATTCCCCACTCATATTGTACTTCAATTTAAAACTTAGAATCCAAGTCTAAAAAATAAATAAATAAATAAAAAATAAAATAAAATAAAATAAAACTTCCAAATTCCAACACATACTTACGTGTAAAACAAGAATTTCATGAATATTGGCTTTCTTTTGAACTGTCCCGATGTCTATACAATGAGAAATTCTCAACCATAAATACTTGCAAAACAACGTTGACATTGTCTCTATTTCAAACCCTTTTGATTCCCTAATTTTTGGGATTCCACAAACCCTTTTTTGCGGCGTTAGCTGATTTGCTCCAAAGGGGAATGAATGAATTCCTTTTGCCCTTAGGCACCTTTGCTCTAAGGCTTACATGTGTTGGCCTTTTTATAATTACATTTTTCGTCGTGATCGAAGTTCGTGACGTAATTAAACTCCTAAGTTATAATAAGAATATAAGATTTATGATATTACAAATTTTTAAATTTATTAATACTATTATGAGTTTAAAGCGAAGGTCGTATTTTCAATATTAAGAGGCTAAATCCTGTAATTGTCCTGACAAGAAAGACATTATTGATTAAATATAATTATATAATAGTCAAGATTCATGTCTTTTATACAAATTCAATTTAGTCCAAATCGACTTGGGTCCTGTCCTGACCGAGTCTCGACCAATCGCATCTTGACACAAGTGTATTAGAAACTCTGATTATTTAATACTTTTTAATAATTTTTTTTGACTTCATACGTCAATTGTCAGACTTAAATCTGAACCTTAAAATCGATGTCAAAGCTAACTTTTTAAGTGTAAACTTCTTTTGACTCTGACCCATACATTCCACGTGAACTCGAAATAAAGTGTTTGAAACTCTGTAAATTCGTACAATTATTAACGGCTACAACTTTTGAAATAACACCATGTTCAATTGCTCTTGTTTTTACTTCAAATTAATTCTAGTTAACTTATGTTAGCACAACTTGAAATACTTAATGAGAATTACAAGTCATTTTCACAAGTGTCACTCTCAACCAGTTAGGTGCCACTCTACAAACCCTTAATTTCCTTTCACACTATCATGCATCAATTTTTATTTTTTATTTTTTAAATTATCCTCCATGAAATTACAAATAAACCCATCAATTTTTCTGGGCCTGGCAATGGGTCCCATAAAGCCACAGAAATTCCAAGCCCAATTACTATGTGTGTATTCAAAAAGACAATAAAGGGCACTATCATAGACAATCCACTCCAGCTGTTTTTCCCCTTTTCTTTTTTGTTTCTTTTTCCTCTTTTCTTAATCTATTTGGGCATCTCTTTCTTTCTTTTTCTCTCCAAGTTCCCCACTAGTCCAGAAGCTTCATGAATACATAACAAATTGCAGAAATTCTTGAAAATTTATTTTTAAAATTAAATAAATCCTTTATTCTTGAATAAATTGAGTTTCGAACATCTTCCTTGAATAAGAGAAAAATGTTTTTAAATGAAGTGGGACACAAGGTGGTTTGATAGTAAGTTTTTCATTATTGCACACAGATAAGCTGTACATTCGAATATCATAAATATAATTGAAAAACCAATCTTAATTTTTTTTAAAATGAAATTTTTAGGAAAAATATATTTCTAAGTGGGGTTGCCAAAATTCTTACATTCAAATGTCACTTATTAGGGCAATTCATTCACCATTCCTAGCAATTTGTCCTTTTGTTCTACATAAATGCACAAAAAACTATCATAAGTTGATTTTTGAATCATCATAATATAATTGCACTTGATTTCTTTCTTTTCATTATTGTTTATTTTTCTTCTGATCAAATTCAATTTCATTATGATTGGATGTCAATTTGACACATGCTTTATTCCCATCCTACTCAAATGTTATGAATTCATCTTCATTAATCAATAGTATATTACGACAAATCTCGAAATCGATAGGTCGATCGATTCCATCTGAAATTTTGTACTTACAATTTGATTGGCATACTCGTAATGCAGTAAGTTCTTGAAAAATGTTAAGAAAATTTTGATTTTATCAAATTTAACTAAGCATGTAGTAAGGACAATTTTATTTTAAATCAATAGTTTCGAAATAAAATTTTAAAATATTTTATTTTATTTTATTTGAAAAATTATTAGTATGTAATTGGGTTGTCCACAAAATTAGTGAGCTATAATTAGTAACTCGCCACGTGTCGGCCGGTTATTCCATGGAACAATATTTGATGATTAAAGGAGAATGTGCCATCACGTGCCAAAAAGGCTCATCATAGTTACACACACGCATACATATATATATATAAATGTGTGTGTGTGTATATACAAATTTATATATAACTTTTTTAATTATTTCAATTTTTCTTTTTTTGCTTTTTGTGTGTAATTTCCTAATGTGGGAATTTAAGGTTGTAAGTACTGTCCCATGGCCATTCCAAATAGCACATCCCTTGGACATCACTCCATCACTCAAAAGAGGGGCATATACTCCACTTCTTCTATTAAAGCTTTAGTTGAAATTCTTTCCCTTTTTATTTGCTTTACAGCCCAATTCCATAACCCATATTCCCCATGTAGCTTTTATATATATGTTTTTTTAAAAAAAAAATAAAATTATTTGACCTTTATTATACTTCACTTAATTAAGTGGAATCATTTAATTAGTGGGATTTTACTATTCAAGGAGAAAAAATTTCACCTTGACAACAAAGTCAAATTATATTAATTTTGACTTGTGAAAGATACTCATTTTGATAGTGAAATAAATTAAGTAACTGATCACTTTTTACTTTTCTTTTCTATTCTTTTTCTCTTTTCATTCTTATATCATTCTCGCACCTGTTTATTGGTAGTAAATGACAATTGTTAGTTCGATGGTCAAGAAGTACTCTAAAGTATTTCATTCAATATTTAAGTTATAAGTCATGATGGAATCTCTCAAAGCAACTCATATTTTCACATCATTGGAACGTATGGTGAGTTTCATTCTCAATACTGACTCAAGTTTTTCCCTTGTAATCCCCTTCCTAGATGTCGCTTCAAACTTCTACAAAGACCTTTTGTTCAATTGCTTACAATAATGCTCTTGTAGTTTTTCGGACTCGCTGCTTACTAGAGATTTCGAATGAAAAACTGCTCAGATGATGATGGTATAAGCAGTTAGAGTACACGAAAGGAAGTTAGGGATTTTTTAGGGACACCTATACGCATGCAATCGTGTTATGCAAAAAGAAAAAGTAGCCCATCAATCTAATATTAATCTACGAACCAATAAACTGTGTGATAAGTGAATTTCATTTTGATTGAAATTTTAATAATATTATAATAATAAACAAACGCAATGTTTTGATTCAATAAATAATTGAAATGATTACAATTAAGGAAAAAAATTACCATATACTAAAAATAGTACTAGTTATCTAGAATAATGCGTATTGGCTGTCATTACCAAAAGAAAATACAGCAATGAACTTAAATGGGGTTGGTCGACGATGAGAGAATTTGACATCATGTCGGCATTTGGAAAGTGAATCTTTACTCATTAAGCGTGACCCTCAAGGCGCGTCTTTGGGTCAACCAAGAATTTTTTTTAATAAAAAAAAATTAAGACTAATTTTGCAACTACTATTTATGTAAAATTTGAATTCATGATCGATTTATTTACAGAAATAAAAGTTTATATTTTAATATGCTAACAATATGCCATAATAAAAGCAGCGCAAAATAATTTAACATTATAAATATCGTCATCAATAATAAAAAATAAAGGTATATTTTTTTAATTCAAATACTTAGTACACTATAAGAAAAAGATAAATTAATGACAAAATGTAAGAGACAGTACAAAAGTTGTCATTAATTATGTATATTATGTGACAAAAAATTTAAACTTGTCATATAAATAATTTTTACAAACTAAATTGTGACAAGAATAGTATCAAAGTTGTCACCATAAACAATTAGTGGTACAGTTATGGTGATAACGCAAATCTTGTCACAAATTATAATAATAATTTTTATTGTCGCTCAGTCGTCACCGTATGAATATCACTAATTATTAATAGTGACAAATAAAAAATATTAATTTTTATTACTATTGAGTTATTTTGTAACAAGATAAAAATTCTTGTCACTTAAAAATTATCATTAATAACAAGATAAAAGTTATTATTACTCAATAGATATTATGAGTGACAATTTTTACTTTATCGTTTATTATTTTGTCATTAATATTATATATTTTTGATATTGACAGGAAAATTATTTTCTTTAAAAAAATTATCGTATTTATTTTTACTTTGAACGATTTTCAAGAAGAACATCAAAACACGAATCACATCATATTATTGTGTGCAAAAGGACAAAATATTTAAGTTTCAATGAATTATATTATGAATGTGCAACTTTTCAAGGGTGCAATTTTGAGAATAAATTACTTGCCTTTACTGCGGCACAGAACCTTTTGTCCCCTCCTTTTGAAGCTACACCAATAGATATAAATATATTTATAGAATCTTTTTTTTTTTTTTGAATAATCTTTTTGAAAATAAATGATTAAAATTCCCCCCTTTTGAAATAAGGCTTACGCAATCCATGACGTGTCTTAATATTGTGATTATTTATTAAAAAATATATATTATTCTTTTATGTCACATTTGTATTTTTTTTCTTGGTATATTTTTATACAAAGTTTTAGATAGTTCACATTGGTGAGTGCGCATCCAATTTGCAATTTTTGTCTTTAAATTAAGAATTATTGCTTTGAAAAATAATAGGACAAGTTTTAAAGTTTTCAATCAATTCCTAAAAATTGTCACGATTTAATATTGGTCAATAATTTTTAAAAATTTTGATTAGATCATATGCACCTGCACAAAAAAGAGAAATAATTAAGTTAGTTGGCCGACAAACGAAATAGTGCTACTAATTTGAGACAAAAGTGGATAAAAATAGAAGGTGATCAAATTATATACTGAAATTGTTATGTGCCAAATTTGTAAGTTCGATGAACGTAAAATTACCTATAAAAATTACCTTCAAACCCATCAAATTGATTTTGAAATTAAGCTATAATGAAATTATCAAATATATATATATATATATATATAATGGATGCATATAAGTTCTTTAGTCAAGACTTACAATATAGTCACTTTTTTTAGCACCGTATCAATGTACGATGGATCATTATAATTTTTTTTAATTGAACATATTATTATTTAAGAAATGGCAAAAATCAAAAGTTAACCAAAAGGGTATATAAATTAAAGTTTTAATATTGCCTAAGCATAGGACAAAAACTCAAGAAAAAAAGCTTAAACCTAGCATCTTCAACTTACAAAATGGAAGCAAAATCCCCAATAGCATCACTATTCACTAGAATTGGATTTGGGCCCCTAAGGGGAGGATATGGCCAAATTTTGCTAACAAACAACTTGCAAAGTTTAGATTGGACACCATTTATGTAGTTTTCCTTCAAGTTATTGGCTATTTTATATTAGTAAAAGTCACTAATTTAGTGATATTTTTCCATTCCTAAACCTCACAATTTAACTTAACCCCTTTGATTCATTACCCAATCCCATATAATTAATTCTTCTAAGGAAACATTTGGGTAAAATGAAAACAAAGGACGAAGAAGGGTTAGTTTTTTCGAACCTTGTGTGTGTGTCTTATACGAGATTTAAGTAAACGAGCTGAACTAACATATTTTGCTTGAATATATAGTAATTAAAGTTTTGACCTTAAGATTTTAGAGGTCTCGAGTTTGAACCCATGTATATATATAGATCTCTATTTGTTTTAACTATAACTCATAGTAAATTATTAATTGTTGATCAGTTTTCAATATTTAATACATATGAAAATATTTTTAAAAAATTTGTATTTTTTCTTTATTATTTAATTAGATGAATATGGTGACAAGATAAGATAAGATGGAGACTAATCAAAAACTCAAGTACCAATTAGGATTTACTTCTTTGTAATATGCCTTCATTGTATAAATACCCACATGTGAGTATGAATAGCTAAGAATCTCTTTTAGTTTATCTTGATGTCCATAGTCAACATCAAAAGCACATACTTCCAAGCTTGAGAGATTGGCTAATCATAGAAATATATGCAATGATTTCACCTATGAACACAAATCAAAGAGATAATATGGATAGTTTTATCAATCATTTTTGTGAAAACATTGGAGAACATAGTAGGAGAGAAGAAATTGAGGTGTAGTAAAGGAATATCCTTTGTTATTGATGTTAATTTTCTCTTCTATGGGTGTTAATTTTTCAAAATTTTGTCCTACAAAAATTACTATAATAAGTGCTATTTTTGTATAAATGATTACAAGAAGGTGTACCAATCATTGCAAAAATTTTGCATAATTGTGGTTGTATATCCTACATAGGAAAGACATGCCAAGTTACCCTTACAAGAAAATTTGCTAGATTAAGAAGGTGATTAATTAGATGATCTACTTGATAATCACAATTGTTGATTATCATACTTCTTTAGTTATTTATGTTTGTACAATGTTTGAAACAGTTCTTTTTTGTTTTGTACATATTCTCTTGAGGAAATCAATGTAGTGTATCTATATATTTTCTATTTTATATAAATACATTTTAATTTTAAATAATTATTGTTTTTCGATAAAGAGATATATATTGATTCACTTTTTTTCTTACATGATTATTGACTTGGACCAAATATAAAAATAAGAAAGATTGAGAGCAACCCAAAGCCTAAAGGCAAGTACAAACACCTCTTTTATTTTGTTTTATTTTTTTAAATTTTGTTGAGGCTATACTTTTATTCATATGAGGAACCCAAAATTGTTAACAATGGGCAACATAATCACAAATGAGACTTCAAATATAATTTATTTATTTCAAATCCCCTTTCTCTTTCAATTTCTATCAATGGAAAATTCCCTAGGCATATTTGACCTAGTTCAGCATAAACATCAAGATAAAGGGCAACGTGGGTTGAATTCAATTGCACACGGGTAAAAAGTAGTAACCTTAGTTACTTTTAGGACAAATTGACGTGAAAAAAATATAATAATAATGATTAAATCTATGGTGAATTAGTGACAGCTCGTATGATTTTATTTTTATTTTTATTTTTATTTTTAATTTATGGTATCAGTAAAAAACAAAAAAATAGTCACATGTCAAGGTTAAAAACTCAATAAATTCAGAGTTTTCATTGGAATGAGTCAAACTATTAGGCGAAAATAAATTTTATAGACTGTTTTTATTATTTGATTGACTTGAGTTAACGGTTTTAGAACGAAAGAAACTAGAAAGCGCGGACAATGGAGATGAAACTGAATGATGTACGGAGATTGACCTAAAATGACCGAATCCTAATTCGAACAAGGATGAGACGTTTATTCTTGTAAGAAAAATCAATAATGAAACAACTCGAGAGATTGAGTCGTACTAAGATATTGAATATCATAATTTACAATTATTTTATCGAATTCTAACCTCAACTATGTTTTTGTAATTTTTTTCTATAAATTAAATTTGATTTTGACTTAAATATTAAAAGGTTATCCTTGGACGAAATTCTAACAGCCCATAACATATTTTTTTTGCAAATAAAATATTAAAAGAAATCCAATTAGGTGGAATTTTATTATTGTTATTTAGGTAAGCATCAATTTTAATTTTCTGAAACTTCACATTCCAAGACCTAAAAAAATCACAACATTAACCCATTTTAGACAAGGATATTAACCATTTTAATGAAAGAAATGTACTAAAAATGTTTCTAACTTGTCCAAATGTAAGACACAAAAGAAGCCAAATCAAACAAATTGTACTCCTTTTATCAAATTGTACTACTTTTTTTATGGCTCACCACTTGCATCCAAAGACATTATTGAACTGTGCCATGTTGTGTGGGGCCATTATAGGACAATTTGAAGTAACATTGAGTTGTAAGTATTTATGGTAATGTTATCTCCATTTGACATGGTGATAAAGTTCACCAATTTTTAGTCAACAATTTTCCAATAAAAAAGAGTAAGACAAATTTACCACTTTCACAAATGTCAAAATTAGTTTTAGAAACTAACAAATCAAGTGTAATTTTACTAACCATATGTTTTTACCTATGTTAATGTGACAAAATTAGTTGTAATTTAATTTATTTATTTTATATTATAAAAATTTTAACACCCGCATTCAATATGTTAAAATTATTAATTTTATCAAAGTTCGATACATTTTAAATGAAATATTTTATTGTGGGTTAAAAATAAGGTAAAGTTTAACTTCGTGCTAAAAATAAAGACTGGAAAATTATTAGGCTTTGTTTGGCCCAAGTTGTTGTCTAGATACATTGGAGGACTTTCCAATCTCTAAAGCACTTGTAAACTTTTGCAATGTTTAGCCAATTTCAAACAAGGCACTACAACTTTTAATTAGAAAAAAAGAAATCAATTATCATGCATTATAATTTTCACAAAACTAAAATATGCAAATAAAGGGAATAAATAATTGGCACGATTAATTAGGAAAACATGGGTCATTTCATGGTATTAGACAAGCATGTGTATGATGTCCCTTTTGCATTATGTCCTTATTTTCTTTCCCTCTCTACTCATTTGTCACTTTCACTTGCTCCATTTATAAGTAGGAAAACACCCCACCAAGTTTGAAAAAACAAAAAACACTCCATTTTCAATCTAGATTTGTTTGGAGCTAAATTGATATTTTTAGGCTAATTGTATACTTTTTTGAAACCAACTTGTATAAAATTAATCATACTCTTTAGACTTCAATAATCACAATTTCAGATCAATCAAGTATTGAACGTCAAAATTGCATCAAAAAAATTTTCTAATATTAAATCAAATTAAAAAGATAGACTCTCGCGCTATAAAAATGACTGCTATTAGTGTTTTAAAAAATTTTCTAATATTAAATCAAATTAAAAAGATAGACTCTCGCGCTGTAAAAATGACTGCTATTAGTGTTTTTGATACAGAAACAAATTTTAAAAAATTTGAGAAAACTGCGGTCATACTCGATTGATTAAACTTTAGAAAATAAGCAACTAGATTAATTATGCTTAATATATGATTAGTCCACCTAATCAAGCTTTTTTTTTTAAGTAGAAAAGGGAAAATTCAAATATTTTAAACTTCAAGTTGCACCTCTACTTCCAAAGTTGATTGAATGATGAGATTTTGATATTTTAATCTTAGCCCTTCAAGTTGGGCTTCATTTAAGACAATGACCTCCAAATATTTTATTTAGCACAAAAATATGTTCTTAAATCTTACTTCACTATTTTTACCAAGTCTTGCAGACAAAAATTTCTTGAATGTTTTTACTGTTACAAAATTCTGTCCTGACCCAAGAAGAACAACCAAAATCAGATTCCTTTTTCAACTCTCTCTCTATCTCTTCAACCCTTAAGCTGCTTCTGCTGCACTCTGTTTTTTTGCTCTGTCTGACACCTATAAAAGGCCCCCCTCCTCCATTAAAGCACTTCTTCTTCTATCTATACATACAATTAGATACAGAAAGTTCCCCCGTTTCTCTCTATTTCTCTGGAGTCTTTATAAAGACAAACAAGAAAGAAAAGAGGGGTGAAGCTAAATGTATGCAGAAACAGGTCTAATGTTCCCATACTTCCAGAACTTCCCTCAAGAAGTTCAACAGTTTGAAGAGTTTTGCTACTCTCAGAGGCCCAATGCTTCATTGGTACATAAATCTCTTATTATTTTTAGTTTTCTTGATCACCATTGTTGAGTGTCTTGAGCTTTTTACTCTGTGTGTGTGGAATGATGAAAATTTGGGGTTTTCTGATCTTCATTTTTGTTTCTTGCTTTCATTTATTAAGGGGATTTGGTTTTTGGGCTGTCTGATTCACTGTTTAATTTTCCAAAAATTTGAGGGAGATTTAATGAACATTTTCAAGAACCCTTTTTGGCTTAATTTTTTGGTTGGATTTTAACTCTGAGAAATATGAAGAAGTCCCTTTTGACTGCTGGGAAAAATTGACTTACTTGAAGAAAAAAAATATATAAAAAAATTCTAATTTTTTTGGCTCAAGAAAATTGATTTTCTTTCCAAGATTCCATTCATCAAAAGGGAGCATAAATGGAAAGCACTTGGAGCACTTTATGGAAAAAAAATAAATACTGGGAAAAAAAAAATTATATCACAATCACTAGTTCCGTGTTCTTTACTCACTTGCCAATTCTTCTTCCAGTCCAAACGACTGAAAAATATGCCCTCATTTTTTTCCGCAGACAACTTTTTTGGTTTTTCCACAACAAATGTCAACTTCTTATTTAGGATTCAAGCTGTTCACAAAGATTAAAGATGAAAAGTTGAGGAAATTTGTCTCTAAAGGGTTCTTGATTTCCAGTTGGAATTCCATTTGTGGGACAAAAAGAAGTAAATATTTTTATTCCCCTTAAAAGGGTTGATCAAACTGGATCTTGCTTTTCATCAGCTAGGGGATTCTGAGCTTCTAGCTACTTGTAAGGGTTCTAGGGCTAGCTTATAGCAGTAGCATCTTAGCTTAGGGAACTTTATATTTCACAATTATTTTGGTCGAAATTTTAGGACAGATTTTTCTTCAACACCTTAATCATTGGTGCTAACTTTCTCCAAATATCAAGTATGCGACAATAGTTAGTGGACTGTATGTTAGTGTCCCCTGCCTGCCTCTTTTGTCTGGATTTGGGGTAAACCTTAATTTTCTGGCAAGCATCCTAGGTTTTCGTACTATGTGATATTTCTTAGCTTGGCCCCAATTTTCCAGTACTTCTTTGTCCTAATGTGTGAGCTATAACAAGTGGACTCAATATGATTTTCAGGTTTTCTTGTTTTACTTTCTGCTAGTTACCATTATGTATTGGGAGTCTCCATGCTTAAATATGTTGTAGAATATGTCATTCACAATTTCTTCTTTTGGAGTTCTGCTTAAATAACTGAGAGAAGTTGGGAACTTGGACCATTTTATTATAACCATTCTTGTCTATGTTTCCAAAATAGTTTGTCCGATATAAAACTGTGGATTCCTTGATTCTGAATCTTATTACAGGACATACCGAGCAGCATCGTTCAGACATCCTCAATATCCGACTACAACCTCTGGGGAGAAGGAGACCTATTCAAGGCTCCGGAGCCGGTTATGGAGGAACCATTGATGGGCCTTGATCCTATGACGGCTGCTATATCGATGATATCTTGTGGAGAAGATGTTATCTCCTCCCAATCACTGACCGTTTCGGATATTGAATCATCGATCGAGACGGCGCAGCTCCTAAGTGATGTTTTCTATGAATGCAAAAAGGATATTTTGGCCAAGGAAGGGAATGAAACACCACTCTCTGAAGCCCTCAGCATCAAAATTCCGACTGTCAAGACGGATGAAAACATGATTGTGGATGAAAAGTCGTTTGCTGAGGGTCCATTCCAGAAGAGTAACAGTTCCAACTGTCTCAAGACAATGGACGGTGTGCATGATCAGGCTCCACTGAGGCCAAATTTTCTTGATTTTCCCATCGTCGACTTTGGGTATGGAATGCGGAGAGCATTCAGCGAAGGAGACATAAAGGTCAAGTTTACTATCTAGTTAACGCACATATTTGTTGCTGCTTACTCCCATTCTACAGTTGCATGGTATATAATTTATCTAACAATAACTAAAATGGACGGTATAATATATATTATTTGTGTATATATCTATATATATTTGAGTTCTTCGGGCAAACAAAAATTATGAACTTGGGGCGAAATGATAACTCTTGAGCCATACACATTTATTAGTTCCATGACAAAGTCTACGAACTGAGAAATGTTTAGATGTTTCTGGCCTCTTCGACAGGATAGGGCAGGGTCATTGATTCTGAGTTTTTATGACAGACTCTTGGTAATGGTAACATAAGTCTCCAATCTCCAATGGAGCAACCTAAAATCATGAGCAGTTTTGCTTCTGAAGATCGGAGGGAAAAGCTATCCAGATACAGAAGTAAGAAGTCCAAGAGAAATTTCGGCAGAAAAATCAAGGTATGTTAAAGGGGCTCCCTTATTTTTCATTGAATTAACTTTTGGTTTAATGTTTGTCCTAATGCTCTAAGCTGATGCTAATTCTTGCTACCCGAAAACTGGCAGCTTGCCCTGTTAGTCCTCTGGGACCTAAATAACTCAATTTTCTCTCATGAATGACTTGTAGCAATGTCCTTAAGTAGCTTTGTCTTAAGCTTTGTGATCTTAAACTGTCGAAACTAGCAGTCCACCATGTTAATCCTCCAAGACCTGAGTAACTCAATTTTCTCTCACGAACTATTTGTATCAAGAACCATTTGTAGCTTTTTGTGTTAAGATGTGTGATCTTGAACAATCCCTTTGCTTGAAAACTACCAGTTAGCTCAGACAGTCCTTCAAGATGCAAAATAACTCAATTTTCTCTCATGAACCATTCGTATCAAATGTTTTCGCTCTTGAAAACTTATTGGGAACGCACTTGTGTTTTCTTTTCTTTTCAGTATGCTTGCAGGAAGGCTCTGGCCGACAGCCAACCAAGAATCCGTGGGAGATTTGCAAAGACCGAAGAAATGGAAACTTCCAGGAGGCAATGACTTCTACTCCTATGAGCAAGAATAAGTGTAGGAGTGTAGTTCTTAGACTTTTAATTATGAGGTGAAGAAAGTAATTCCAATGGTATTGTTTAGTTGTTGTGTTGATGGAAGCTTAGGAAGGATCTACTCAATAAGCTTTGACCTTAAAGCTTGCAATCTAGTTTGTTTTGTTATAACTGAAATAATCTCCTTTGTAAGATTTGTACATAATGTTTGTTTAATAGTTACTGAAATAAATAAGGTCTATTTGTGACTTTGATTCTGCCCTCATTGAAGGCCTTTGATCTGAGACTTCAGTTCTACATGTCTGAAGAGTATGCTTATTTATTCATTAAGTGAAAACTCAATAGAAATACTCTGGTTTATTGGTGTTTCATATTTTATTTCATTTTACATTACAAAATT
>JACGDI010005605.1:263863-293724 GCA_014898725.1 Jacaranda copaia
TCTCTCTCTCTCTCTCTCTAAAAAGACTTCTCTCAGTTTATACATACAATACGTCTGTATCTATATACCAAACCATAATCAAATCCTCCAAAAAAATTGAGCTCCTTTTTATCTACACTTAATTTATATAAAAAAAAAAGTTACTAAATTATGCATACACTTTGGTGTATCTATATATGGATATAAAAATATATACTCCTATTTATCTTTCTCTCTCATCGAACTCATAGAGAGAGAGAGAGGGGGGGAATTGAGAAACAGAGATCCCTATTCTAATAGTGCTTCTCTCTCAACGCTGGGAAATCGATAATTTCTTGAAGGGGAGGAAGGAGTTTTTCTTCTATTTTCGTAATTTAAGTTGAATTTTCGTGGATTGCGGTGGGAATTTTATCTCTGCTTTGACTGCCGGTGGAGTTTTTGTATGCCGTTGAAGGAGTTTGTAATCGTGATTAGGGTTTTGAATTGAGTGAATTTGGGTGATTTGAGGAGTTTGTAAGGAGGATGATAATAAAGAAGAGCTTGAAAACCGTAATGCCGATTTTGAAACGGTGCCGGGTCGGCGACTCGGGGGGTGACGACGACGAGTCGTCTTCCAATCGGAAGAAACGGAAAATTGCCAATGGTTATTATCCTCTGCATCTCCTTGGAGAGGCTGCTGCTGGTATAATTCCATTCAACGGCTATGGAATTCAAAAAATTCTCTCTAACACTAACTCCGGCGGCACAGTGGATGTTGGAGGTGACCGGGGCAGCAGCGCGGGTTCGGAGTCGAGGTGTGAGAAGCCGAAATTGAAGGAAGACTCGAGGCCGCCGCTGGTGAGAACTTCACGGGGAAGGGTTCAGGTATTGCCATCACGATTCAATGATTCAATTCTTGATAATTGGAAGAAAGAGAAGAGTATTAGTAAGAATGCAGCGAGGGACTCTGCTTTGGATACAGAATATGTACCAGTTAAAGAGAAGGGTAGCAAATTCAGCCTCAAAACAATTAATAAAAAGCGGAATGAGGAGAAGACTAATAGTTCCCAATGCCGTAAGTTTTCACCATTGTCAGAGGATGAGATAGCAGAACTGAGAAATGACGGGTTTAGAAGTAGTGATATTAAGAAATATAAAAGTTCGCGAGATTCGTTAACGCCGTTGCATGAGCAGTTGGAGGATGATGAAGAGTTCGATGAATGTACAGAAATAAGCGGCATTGATAAGTTGTATCGGATGAAGGATTTTGTTGAGGGTGATATAGTGTGGGCGATATCTGGGAAGCATTGTCCTGCTTGGCCAGCGATTGTGCTTAACCAAAAGTCACAAGTTCCCCAGCAAGTTGTTAACTTTCGGGTTGCTGGCACAGTTTGTGTAATGTTCTTTGGTTATTCTGGAAATGGAACGCAAAGGGTAAAGCGTGTTTACTTTCTATTTGTTGTTTGCTTTCCGAACACAACACCTTACAGATGTTATATGCTATCAAGTTTGTGCCAGAGAATGAGGTTGATGAGGATGAATGCACTTATTTTCATCATGTCTTTTTGAGCAGGATTACGCATGGATTAAAAGTGGGATGATTTTTCCATTCTTAGATTATGTAGACAGGTGCTTAATTGTCGGTTTCACTTATTCTTTCCTTTTCTGTTCTTTCACCCTGTTAATTTCAAGGTGTATGTGAAGTTAGAATCAATTTGAATTTGTTGGTTTAGGTTTCAGGGGCAGACTGAACTGAATGATAGCAAGCCCGGTGATCTTCGCTCTGCCATCGAGGAGGCATTTCTAGCAGAGAATGGCTTCAATGAAATGTTGATGGTTGAAATCAATGCGGCAGCTGGCAACTTGGATTATCTTCGTTCCCTTGTAAGAGGGGTCTTTGAGGCTCCTGATTCAAGTCAGGAGCAAAATTGCAACTCTGCAGAACAGGTAAGTTCAATAACATTGCTTGTTTAATTATTTTGCTTGTTAATATTAATGAAAGTAGTGGTTTACCAGTGAACTAAACATTCTTTTCTGATTTTGTTGGGGAAAGTTTGGAACGTGAATCAGAAGCATGTATTGATTTTCCGTTATGTTTGAAGATATTGAAAGCAAACAAAAGGTTTTGCGAAGTTAAAAACACTTATCTCATTGCATGGGATTAGAAAATCTCTCTTTTTCTAGCAGGAGGTACTTGTGAAGAAAGAATCACAGTCTTGCGAGGCCTGTGGAGCAAGCATGGTTCCTAACTCGTCAAGGAAATCAAATAGTTCAGCTGCTGGTACCAATCGTTTGTGTTCTTCTTGTGCCAGGGTTTGTCTCTTGCTTTGCCTAACACTGTTTTGCAGTCATCCTCCAGCATCATCCTCTTTGACAATTTAGCTAATTTGGGTTAGTGATTACTTTTTTTCTGTTTCAGTTGAAAAAAATGAAACACTATTGTGGCATATGCAAAAAGATTCGGAATCAATCAGACAATGGAACTTGGGTAAGGTCATTTTAAGCTGTTGGGAGTTTCTTTCTGTTTTGCCAGTCACTTCTAGATGTGTGATTATTATGTTACCCTAATGTGTTTTTTTTCTTAATAACCAGGTACGGTGTAATGGTTGTAAAGTTTGGGTCCATGCAGAATGTGACAAATTTTCAAGACACAATTTCAAGGTTTTCATTCATGCTCAGCGTTCAAATTTGTTTCTTCCTTATGAATAATCTACATATAGATCTCTGCATCAAATCTGAGAATATTGATTTTCGAAATATTGTATTTGTCTGGTTCTAGGATCTGGATACAAGCGATTATTACTGCCCTGAATGCAAAGCTAGGTTTAATTTTGAACTATCTGATTCAGAAACTTTACAGGTTAAAGCCAAGTAAGTTCTGCTGCCCATTTGGCTAGAAAGTGCTTATTTATATTGTCAGCATAATCACTTCATTACTTCCAAATTCCTGAGAAAATCATTCCTGATGCAGAAATAACAAAAAGAACGGTAAAAATACATTGCCTGACAAGGTTGCTGTTGTGTGCTCTGGCGTGGAGGGAACTTATTTCCCTAGTCTTCATTTGTAAGCATTAATTACGTAATTTTTTATATCAGCTCCAGATGTTCTACAGGACTAAGGGGTGTTTCATTTGCTGAAAGCAACCAATGCTATCTTTTGAACTGTTGCAGAGTTGTTTGCAAGTGTGGTTCTTGTGGAATGGAAAAGCAGGCACTCAGTGAATGGGAACGGCACACAGGTTCCAAAACTAAAAACTGGAAGTCAAGTGTGAGGGTGAAAGGTTCCTTGATACCTCTTGAACAATGGGTATGTTATTGAAGCTGATCTTTCATTTCATATTTTGTTTATTTTCCTAGGGCATGTGTGAAATGGTTACACCTTCACATGTATGCCTCCATCTGTAAATTTAGGTCATCATCTGCTGATAGATGTTTTTCTTTGTTGCCAACTGGCTTTTTCACCCAACAGATGCTACAGATGGCTGAGTATCATGCACGTAGTCTTGTTCCTGCTAAACCTGTCAAACGTCCTTCTATCAAAGTGCGGAAGCAGAAGTTGCTTACTTTCCTACAAGGTTCTCTCCTAAGCCTTGACATTCAAATTGGGTCAGATGCATTAGTCTGCTTTTTCTACAGTAGCATGAATTATAATTAACTTTGTACTCCTTTGATGTGATAGAACATTATGAACCTGTTTGTGCCAAGTGGACAACAGAGAGGTGTGCAGTATGTCGATGGGTTGAAGATTGGGACTTCAACAAAATTATTATCTGCATTAGGTACTCTCAAACTAAGCTCCATATTATTGCCATCAAAATACAAGTTCTAGAAATATACTGCTTCAAAATTTAAGATGCATCTCTTACCAGCTAATGCTAGAATTTTCCAGAATTCTTACTTAAGGTTTCTGGTGATATTGTGTGACTAAATGGTGGATATTTGTTTTGCAATTCCCATAGGTGTATCTTTTTTGGAACTTTTTTCTTTTTAGAATTTCTTCCTGCTCTTGAAGAATATTTGCACGGCATAGATGGTGGATTATTGTGGGGACTTGTCGAATCTCTTTTAAAATATTGCACAAATTACAAATATGTATACAATTTTTAAGCTAAATAAAAATTATTTGTCATCTTGATGTTTTATTAGTCCTCAATATTATATAGGCGACTGCAACTGCAACAGGTAAAGAATATAATAACAATTTTCTGTTGTTACAGATGTCAAATAGCCGTTCATCAAGAATGCTATGGTGCAAGAAATGTTCGTGATTTCACTTCATGGGTCTGTAAAGCCTGCGAGACACCAGATATTGAGCGGGAGTGTTGCCTCTGTCCTGTGAAAGGCATGGATCTTGCTTTGATCTCATTCCTAATTCCTTTTTTGTTTTCTTCCCTCTCTATATCTGTCGGTATTATGGTCTCACTTTTATATATTAGACATAAGGGAAAAGGTTTGTGTTCTTGGCCTTTTTTTTTGTGGTATTTCTGTCTAGTTTGACTGCTGTTCAGTTCTATGGTAATGCCTCATTTGCCAAAAGTGCTGAAGAACTTTTACTTGGTAGGAGAGTCATTAATTGGTGACCTTGTATGTTCTTAAATTTACAAAGGAAAGTTTATAGAAGGGAAAAGAAAAGCAACAGAAATACTTTGATTGGACTTCAAAAGTTTCGGTACCGTGGTTGATCACACTGTCAAGCTTGACAAAGAGAAGAAGAAATGAGCACCAATGAAGAATATTATATTTGAAATATCTAGGTTTTGTATCCTACTATTGTGTTATAATTAGACAAATATCCAATTATGTTTGAAAGTTTTACCCAGGGAAGCATGAATTCTATCCAATTGTGTTTGAAAGTTTCACCTAGCAAAGCCTGAATTCTTTGGCATATCTTCATTTTTCTCAAATAACTTATTCATGTTGGGAAATTCAGGGGGTGCTCTGAAGCCTACGGATGTTGCCCCATTATGGGTACATGTCACCTGTGCTTGGTTTCAACCTGAAGTGTCTTTTGCGAGCGATGAAAAGATGGAACCTGCCCTTGGAATATTGAGAATTCCTTCAAGCTCTTTTGTAAAGGTAATGTTGTTACTCATTCACGACTCGTTTTACTCTCAGCCATTTTCCAATCGCTTCTCTAACTAAGTGATACCTTTTCATTCTGTGTTTTATTAGATCTTAGTTTGCCATCCTTACCTGGAGGGAAAGGTGTTGATTGTTTTCTCCCATTCTAATTCTGGATGTTACTGTCATTTTCTTTTATTTCAGATATGTGTGGTTTGCAAACAGATTCATGGTTCCTGTACACAATGTAGCAAGTGTTCCACCTATTACCATGCAATGTGTGCATCAAGAGCAGGGTACCGTATGGAGGTGAGACTTAACTAATTCTCGCAGGAAACAACGTTTTGATATATAATGAATTGGAATTTGAATATTGAGAATCCAGAGTTGACAGTTTCATCTAATTTTGACCCTTATATTCATGTATCCATTACAGTGTGAAAATAATCTTGGCTCAAAGTTGTTCAAACATAGTGTTGCAGAGTTTGTTTACCTTAACATTAGGATTAGTCAACCCTATTTGTCAATGGGCTCAAGGATCCTTGGTTTAGATATTAAGAGGGAAATCATTCTCGTCACTATATAGTAATTTGTATGGAACACTTCATTGTGACATTAGTGTGTGTTCACAGTTGCTGGCAACCATTTTGGATTGGTTGTGTGCTTTTATTTTTATCCTAGAGTCAAAGCCATATTAATTCACAAAATATTGTCTCCACTTGTGTGCGAAATTTGCACCTTTATGCAAACCCAATGTGATGATCTGTATTTCATCTAGGATCTGTTGCATGTAACATCTTGCTGATTATATTTGTATGCATGCTTTATCTAAATGTGTTGTCAAAATGCAGTTGCATTGTCTGGAAAAGAATGGAAAACAAATTACAAAAATGGTATCATATTGCGCCTATCACAGGTACTGTTCTGCATTTCATTTTTGCTATTCTCGTTCTTTTGATTGTGACTGTTCAAAGGAGGGATGGTGGTGGCGATGAGAACTGAGAAGATTGATGTACAGAGGGTTTATTGGCATAACAAACTAAACCTTACCTCACATGGTGACGTTGTTTCCCATTCCCCCCTTCCTTTTGTGCAGGGCTCCAAATCCAGATACAGTTCTGATCATAGAGACCCCCAAGGGTACTTTCTCTGCTAAAAGCCTGCTTCAAAACAAAAGGCACGCAGGTGCTAGGCTAATTTCCACAAGCAGGATGAAAATTGAGGAAGCTCCTTCAGTAGATACTGAGGAGGTCAACCCGTTCTCTGCCACAAGATGTGTCTACAAAAGAAGAGCAAACAAGGTTTGTGGCAATGCAATATTAGCATGTGGCATATTAAGATTATATGCATATAGGCGGAAAAGGCAAAAGGGTATAGAGTTGCATGAATTAATAGTAGTTTTTTTATTGCCAATGGAATTTTTAACAATTTTTATTAGTTTCTTAATTGTGTTTTCATCTTTCCCATGTATTCTTGCTTGCAAGCAGACAAAAAGGGAGGCCATTGCCCATCAAGTTATGGGACCTCGTCATCATTCTCTGACCTCAATACAACGTTTGAATGTAAATAGAGTAAATCTCCTTAACTAACTTCTTTCAGTCTGTTCTTTTGGCATGAAATTAGACAATGAAAATCCTTTATGAATGCTAATCTGGCAAAGGATAGAACATCTGAAAACCAACCGCTCACACTTTTCCTGTCTGGAACAGAAAATTGAGAAGCCTAGGATCTTCTCTACTTTCAAAGAACGACTTCACCATCTACAGGTAATATTTATTTGTTGATGTTCTGTGGTATTGGCAGGAACTTATACTGACCATCTTAATGCTCATCTTTGAATCCAGAAAACAGAAAAGGATAAAGTGTGCTTTGGTAGATCTGAAATACATGGATGGGGCCTGTTTGCTCGCAGGAACATCCTGGAAGGAGAAATGGTATTTCCTTTAACTAGTTATTGACTAATTGTATTTCAAAACCCAGTAGAAAAATGCAGGAAAAAAAAAATTCTTTGCTGCTCTAGTCCAACTTTTGGAGCCCAGCCATATTTAAGTCAAATTCATTCTGCATCTTTGTGTGAATGTCAGTAGTCACTATCAGAAGAATTGCTGATAAAATTTTATTTCGTCCTGGGCAGGTTGTTGAATATCGTGGTGAGCAGGTCAGACGCAGTGTTGCAGATCTTAGAGAGGCACGCTATCGAACAGAGGGCAAAGACTGCTATGTGAGATGATATCTTCCAAATTTGATTTGTGTGATATTATTCTTTTTACCATCCCACCCACACAAACCTACACAGTCAAATCTAAAGTCCTTCAATTTTTCTTCTCAGCTATTCAAAATCAGTGAAGAAGTTGTGGTGGATGCTACAGACGCAGGAAATATTGCTCGTTTGATCAACCATTCGGTATGTACCTTTGAGATTGGGTCCTTTTCCTATCCCTTACCTTTTTCGATTGATCAAAGCCGCTTCAAAGTAGTCTTTACTTTTAATTTATGTGCGACATCTTCTGTTCCACTTTCTTCCTGTAGACATATTATAAGCAGTATCTTGAAGTTGTTTCCATTTATGCTTCGTTTCCCAGTGTATGCCCAACTGCTATGCGAGGATCATGAGTGTAGGTGATGATGAGAGCCGAATTGTACTTATTGCCAAGACTAACGTGCCTGCTGGAGATGAACTAACGTATGCATCTACCTATCTTATCCATGCCTGTAGAGAAACAAGATAAAACTCGATTTTTTACTGTTTCTTTTGGCCCGTCTTGGCAGGTATGACTATTTGTTTGATCCCGACGAGCCTGATGAATTCAAAGTCCCTTGCCTGTGCAAAGCTCCAAACTGCAGAAAATTCATGAACTAGGTTACAACACAACATAACCATTGTTTCTTTAAGGAGGAATTCTAACTATTTCCCTTCTGCACTAGGCCTCACCGGTTAGGTTTTTTCACTTTGTAAATTTTTTCGCTTCAAAGGAAAATACAACATTTTTCTGTTTCAACCAGGGTATATTTATAAAGTTCAAAAAAATAACAGGCATATCCCTCATTAGAGGTAGGGCTTCTGGCATTTTGTATAAAGTAACAAAAACGAAGCACATAGTTTCGAGTTAAAAATGGCAATCATTTGTTCTCATTCTTCTTGCCATTCTTTTCCAGTGATTGTGATGCAAAAATGCGCATGCATGTGGGTCAATTTTCATTGCCTTGGGATATATATATATATATATATACATAACTAGCAAGGAAAATTTCACTGTCCAATCGAATTTTTGAAGATTTCCCTTTTTTGACCCAGATCTAACCGAAGATTTTTACGAACAAAATATTCAATGAGAGAGAAAAAATGAAATAATTGAATAGTGAAATTTCCAAAAGGTATTGTCCACATATATCTTGTGATCTTGAATGTGTCGGCATTAATGATAATTTTATTATTTCGATAAATTATTTTTCAGTGCACTAAAAATAATAATAAAAACCTCCATAACATCAAGTTCTATCAGGCAGAAACTAAAGAATAATGACGCACCTGTAGTAATTTATTTAAGAGCTTCATTATCAATTCCCAGTTTCAACATAAAAGTTCCTCCATGGGAAATAAATATGCAGTGTGAATTCTAGAGTTGCGAAAATGTGTAGATGCAAGCAACATGAACTAGCTTGGCAAAAACATCACTCACCACTGTCTGTGCCCAAAAATTCAAACAGTCTCCATTTCGCTTTTCATCTTGCCGGAGAAGCCTAAGCTGCAATCCAGGCCACCGTCGCAACAGCCTAGTCGAATTTTCATCAGGATTCAGTTAGAGGCCTCGGATCCGCGACCTTCGACATACAAAATTATAACAAAATCAGATGAGATGAGATGAGAGAAAAATAGCAGATTTACCTGTTCCTTTTTCTAATCGGAAGGAATTTGTGGAGATTTTGCAGAGGCCATTTTGCCATGGTTGTGTCGAGGGTAAAGTACCATTTACTCTATATATTTCAACAATCTCTGTGTGTGTGTTTTATGGCTTGCAAAGTGACAATATGTAGAGAGTAGTAAAATCAGCTTCACTTAATGTCAAATTACGATAAAGGCCACAAGTTCTTTTTTCTTCCTTTTTTTTTTTTGTTTTTGGTTGAGTGAACTTTATTATATAGTTCTCCCCATCCTATTCTACAAAATAATTAAATATTACTTTATTATGTCCTTGATTTTCTAAATTTCTTTTTTTTAGTGGTACAAAATAGTCCAAATTAGTCTATTTATAGATTTTATAGGTCAAAATGATCGACATACTTGGAAAAAATCAAGTCTAGAATTGAATTAAGGTTCATGTCTTTATCCAAACGAGATCAACATCAAAATTTAGGGGTTTAAAAATACTCATATCTTTGTATATTAGTGGTCGGAACCACTATGAATAAGGCCAGAAGGTTGACAACGATTATGATTAGCTTAATGATAAATGACTATGGTATATACAATATTGATTAGTTGGATTTACATTGTTCAATCTTGTGGAGGATAATAACATGTTGGCATATGTAGTTATTAAACGATACAGTGTTCAGTTCAAACTTAATAAAGGGTCGTATTAAAATCCGATCCAAATAAAAAGACACAAATTTTATGAAATGTTTAAATATTTTTAATTCTTTGGGATTAGATCTTTTTATATTTCCACCATAAGATTAGTAGAGAATTACAATTAAAAGGTTATAATTCTTTTGAGTGAAAAGTTGCATTATTGCACCTAGAAACCTTAATCTTTTGAGGCAAAACAATTTTGGATCAAAAGATCCACACATTGGTTCTTGCAATTTTTCTTTGATCACCTTAAACGCCTATGCTTGAATGGATATAGAGTTATATATTAAAATAAAAGAGAAATCGTGATTATTATGTACTTTTTTACATGTTTAATTTAGAAGTGAAAATTGAATAATGCTATTTCATTATTTTCTTAAACTATATGATATTTTTTTAAAAAAATTGTTATATAAAGACTCATAACTTAAAATTCAGTGCTAATTACCAGTTTAACTTGATTAAGTTATATTTAAATTTATCAATGAAGTCCTACTTAACTTGGTTGTATGTCGTTGGGCTTCAACTTATGCTCTTTATTGGATTTGTGCCTATTGAATCATAAAGTTTTTTCTTCATTACAAGATATTGTTAATGTCATATATATCAAGTCGATATATCATAAAATTTATTGAAATAATCTTATTGCTGCTTAGCTTGACTTATAATAGTGGGCTTCAATGAAGCATCCAACCAATATCATATTTTTTTTTAAAAATTGAAGTTAATTATTTATGTCATACCCTTAAAAAAAAATTCAAAAAGTAAGATAATTTTTTTAAAGATAAAATCTCCTCTCTAATATTAATATTAACTTAACTAGGTACTTTAAGGTTCATAGTAACCCCATAATCTAAATCATGTTTTTTCACTCTTTTTCTAGTTATAAATATCAATAATATTTTGCTTCCTTTTTTTTTTTTTTCCTCAATAAGTTATTCAAATCAAATAAGTATACTAAGCAACATAATAATTTACTAGCAATATTCACGTGCGGCTAAACCCTGTACGGTTCGTGCAGTTAAACTGGAGCCAATATGAGGAGATATTTCATACCGCAGGCGGGCAGGCGGGCAGACGTAGACTTGCGAGGGGCTCATGTCGCAACGCTTCGGCCGCTTTCTTGCACGCAACTGTCACACGCTTCTTCTCTATTTATTATCACTCCTTTCCTCCAAATCTTAACAATTTCTCGCCGGCGCCTTGGCCGTGGTAACTGGTGAGTGACTACGAAATTCTCTATCATAGACCTGGCTAAGAATTCCAGCAATATATGGAAAATTTCGGATTTATTTTACAGTTTTTTTTTTTGAAAAGTGTATGTAGTGGCGTGATTGGATGTTGATGTTTACTCTTTTTAGCTTAATTTTAGTGGTGATATGTGGATTTATGTGGTTGGTGAAATTTGATTTAAGTTGATTTTAACTTTGGTCTTCAGCGTGAAGAAATTTTGGAGTACGGTTACTTTGTTTATTTTAGTATGCAGAGATGTGATTTGCTATTAAGACTTTAACTGATTCAGCTTATTATGTGTTTTTATGCAGTTGATGAGAATTTGATTCAATAAGCGAATGTTCGTGTTCAGATTGTGATGGCGCTATCGGTTGGAGTATGCTCAAGGTCATCGCTCGATGTTGAGGTGCCGTTCTTAAAATTATTATGTTGTAGCAATTTGTGGAATCAACGTGGAAATTTGCCTGTGGTTTCAAGGAATAATTACCTAAGAAAGCAGAGGTCGGGTATCAAGTGCTTTGCTTCGAGAGAAAATGTAACTAGCGAATTAGAATCTGAGGAGAGTGCTAGCGCAAGTACCTCGGAGGATGATGATGATTTAAGCCATGTGATTAAATTTAAGATGTCGGACTTTAAGATTTATGATCGCGTTAGCATTGGCCTTGGAGATAGGGTACGCGATAGTTCATTGCAAGTCTGCTTGATTCTCATGCTCATCACGTTGTATGAATAAGTTCTAACAATTGATGATAGTATTGCCTAATTATGGTTGTTATACTTGGGTTGAGTTGTGATGCAGGGTGATGAGGTAGTATCTGAAGCTACAGTAAAGGAATCTAATAGGTTTGTTTTATGGAATTCATTTAAGCTGGTCATTAATGAAATACCGTGAAGAGATTTTAAA
This sequence comes from Jacaranda copaia, assembly GCA_014898725.1. NCBI lineage: Eukaryota > Viridiplantae > Streptophyta > Magnoliopsida > Lamiales > Bignoniaceae > Jacaranda > Jacaranda copaia. The sequence continues at coordinate 275,593 of JACGDI010005605.1, forward strand.
ATTGTAATATTAGTTTCTTTCTAGTAATGCAGTCCACTTTTTAATACGAGAGTTGTGCTTCGGCAACTGGCTAGCACTCAGGCTAAGCGTAGGGGAAGACGGGCAATAGAGGTATGCTGTGGTGATATTGTTGTTCTACTTACTGAAAATAGTGATCTCTGTCTTGACTTTCTTGTCTTGTTGTTGGATCGTCGTTCTAGGTGCTGAAAAGACTAGCCCACCGTAGACTAATGTACCATTCTTACTCAATGCAAGTCCATGGCTATGTGTGCTCATCCACAACCGGCGATACTGATTCATTTACTCTAGTTCACGGAGTAGGTCACTTGCTCTCAGTCATTTTTTCAGTCTCCTGTCCAAATGGTCCTTATTATCTCAATAAAGATGTGCAAATACAGACTGCTTAATTAGCTGAAGACATGGTTGGTTAAAATCATTCAAAAGAAGCTGTCTCGTCTATTGGTCACTGTCATTTTCAACTTCCATTTTCTTTTTTCTTTTGGTTGGTTGATGTGCCCCACAGTCTAAGAACATGCTTTGTACTGAACAATGTAATTTATGTTGGTCTAATGGTAATTTTGCCTTTTCATGTCTCTAACTGAGTGGATTGGTTGACTATAGTATTTTCAAGAGAGCTGAGGATCTGGCTTTTCCGTAATGTGCAGTATCATGGTAGTTCTTCCTTGAGACATTGGCTTCAACAATCAGATTGGCTTCCTACATTGGAGGCCACTCTTGCATTGGATGAAGAGTCTGTAAGGAGAGTTGGAGATGATAGAGTGGGAGGGCCTGCAGTTTCTCGTCAGTTACGTCTTATTCGAATATTGATGAGAGATCTGCTGATAGGGGTATGATTTTTCTCAATTATTTCCAATAAGCATGTGGAAATTTTTTTGCTTCGGTGATAAAAATTAAAATTCACCATGTTTCCCTTTTCTTTTTTCTTTTTTCTTTTTGTGGTTGTGCCAGGTGAATTACTTGCACAGCCATGGACTTGCGCATACTGAGCTGAGACTCGAAAATTTGCATATTAGCCCTGTGGACAAGCATATCAAAGTATGCAACTATTTCAGTCGTTAAATGAAAACTGTGATTCTATGTAATTTAGTCATTTGTTTCCCATGTTTAATTCATGGGGAAGAAGGCAAATCTGGGTGAACGTGAAGGCTGCATTCTGATGGAACATGCTATTGTCTACTTGACAGCATCTACTAGATCTGATATTTCCTGATTTAAACAGAACAATTTCTTTGTCTTCTTCTAATAGCTTATCATTCCCTGTTCTTGTATAATTTGCCACTGCCACCTTTAGGTCGGGATATTGGGGAATGCTGCTGATTTTCATGATCGCAGTCCAGATGAAAGCAAACTGGATGGCTACATGGATAGGCGAAAAATGATGATTGCATTTGACATGAGGTATGATTTTTACACGGTGATACATTTGTTCCTTGTTTTATCCATCATAAGCTATTTTAAGCCTCTTTTTCAAATGTATTTGTCAGATGTGTTGGATTTATCATGGCTAAAATGGTTTTGAGGGACCTCATGGATCCAACAATTTTCGCCAAGTTCAAAGCATTCCTCTCCAAGGCAGTTCCTTCTTAATCCATTTGACATTCTGCTATGAAAGCATTTACCTTTAGCTGAAGTGACACATTTCATTTTTTCCCTTTTGGTGCCTTCAGGGGAATGACCCTTCATGCATGCGTGAGTTTCTGATGCATATAGTTGATAGAAGTTCTTCATCTGAAAATGTGGGATTCCAAGTAAGTAAATACTTTCTTTGCTCACATGATGACTCCTTCAGCCCTTTTCATTCCAACACTGCCACAAGCTGATCCACCAAACTTCTTGCAGATACTTGATAGAAACTGGGGTGCTGGTTGGAATTTGTTGTCATTACTTCTGGCGACCAAACCTTCACAGAGAATAAGGTGGCTGAAGTTGATGCTGCACCTAGCTTTAAAAATAGAAGTCATTTTTTGTACATGTGATAAAATGGACATGTCAGATTTGGGAACCCTTATTCGAGCTGCAGTTTTCATGAATATTGAATTCACATAATGCACCTAGAATGCTTTTCCAAGTCTTTTACCTTGATTAATTGACAATTTTTGTGCTCCCACAGTTGTTTGGATGCTTTGAGGCATCCCTTCTTGTGCGGACCTAGATGGCGTGTAGATCCAACAATGGACATGATCAGATGGAGCCTGGGTTCTACTGCAGTCCGCATCACAGAGGAATACATTTACGGTCATCAGCAGGTTATATGGAATCCTTTCTCTTTCTGAGTCATGCCAATTTTCTACCCTAAGCCATCTGGAAGCCTGATTTACCATTTTCCTGTTTTACTTCGTTCTATAGATTCATGTCCATATGGAGAATCAAATCTTCGTTTTCTCTTATAATGACAGCAGACATAATTTTGAACTTATAACTTTTAAATATTTTAAATCTTTCAAATTTTCTCCAGCCAGTTGATAAATGCATTCCCCGAAGGACAAATAAAGAAGCAGCGTAGATTTTTCCATAGCATTCATAAAATCAATTCCTCTAGCCATTTAATATCAAAAGCTAAACAAGCAGAGATGTTCAGCTGACAAAAACGTAGAGTTTAGTTTTTCAGACAGCATATTGTAAACTTTGCAGTGCAAAATTACCGCAATCTAATTTTCTTTCACTGTATTCAATAGTAAGAAATATTGTGGAGGGATGTGGTGGGACAGGAGGAAAATAGTGTCGTGCAAGTTTCTTTGATGAGAAAATTGCATTTTTGCCCACATTAATTGTTTTTCATAGTATATTTCTGTTTTCCATTTTTCCCTTTTACTTGAAACTCTGGCTCTGCTGAAGAAATTGTGCTTTAGACTTTCTTACTGACTTCTTCGTAATTTTTCACATTTCAGCGACGAAGAATTGCACATTTCGTTGAGCTAATGGAGATGTTAAATCCGCATTCAAAGCCAAGGGTAATAAATTTCTTCATCGGCATTATTGTGTCACTACTGTTTATACTTTTTCTTTCCCGTATCTAAGTTGCAACTGTATGAGCTGCTCATGCAAACTGGATATGCTTAGCACTAATCTTTCTAGGCATCGTTTTTCCCAAATTAGTTTTGTAAATATCCCACCTGATTATAGCCTAGTACAAGTGTTTCCACATATATAATCCTGATCGCTCGTTTTAGTCTCTACTTAAGCCTCATGTGGTCCCAGTTCCTTTAATTTGTTATATATCTTCTATGACCACAAGGCCACAGGCCTATACCCCATTTGGTTTCATTTTCAAATTCATTTTCATCCATTTTCATTGGTTGGAAATGAATTGTCAACTTCTAACCATTTTCATTAAAATTCCATCTCATTTTTAACTCAAAACACTTTACATGATGATCTATATATCTTCTCGCTCTATTTTCAATATTACTATCTCATTCCACCTACAATCCACAAAATCATATATAATTATTACTTTTCAAACAATTTATTCAAATACAAACTAATTTTCTCCGTTTTTTCAAATTTTAAAAATGATAGAAAATGAAAAATGGAAACATATCCAAATGGCCTCCTAGTCTCTTGAATCCAATCAATTTTAGCAACTACGCCAGCTTATCATGTGCTGATAAATCTTCTACAGTAACCGCAGTTAACTCTGCTATCTGCTTCGGAATGCTCGTCTTCTACTGACTTTACATTAGAGATACTTATGTTTGTTTTGTTTGTAAGACATAGTTTTTCCCTTAGATGTTATTAACCCTTTGCTAATAATTTCAGCATTGGTTGGAATTGCTTCCTGGCAAATGGCGCCTTCTATATAGCACAGGCCGGCATATAGGATTAACCCTCCGACAGCCTCCAACCCGAGTCCTCATTGGTGATGTGCACTTGAAAATAGCCAAAATTTCTAAGCCACACGCCACTTTTTCAATAGAATCAGACATTGGCTTCACAGTCATGCCTGGCCAGGATTGGGCCCACGACAAAGCTGGAACAGGTGGAAAATTGCAAATTAACTCTCTTTCCAAGTTGAGAGCTGGGCGACGATTATATATAAAGGAGGAAACCAGTACCAGACTACAGTCAGCCACACCAGATGTCAGGGACTCTATTATAGAAAAACTTTCTAGCAAGAAGTGGAGAAAGATCGTTCCCATAAAGGAATTCCCTTCAAGTCTACCCGTAGCAAAACTTGTTTCTACTGACGTAGAGATTACGATGAGTCTAAACGAGCCATTAAGTAGAGACATTAGAACTGCACAAAATGTCATTCGAGAAGTCAGAATGCAAGTTCCACCTGAATTATTCGATCTGTCAAAGATCGTCTGTGGAACATATGTGGATTCTAGGTTGCTTGTCCTTAGAAGTGTGAATGGTTCTGCCCTGTTGCTCACAAGGACCCTTGTGGATAAAAGCTGCTGAGAAACATCATCGTTTGCATATTACTTGTAATATGCTAGCAATTAGGTTGTGGGGTCATCATCCCCATTTTTTACCCCTGAGAATGTATATATCTCCATTGTTTACCTCTTGAAAACCAGAAATGGTCAAAAAAATCATTTAGTTGAGTTTGGGCAATCCTTTGCTAATTAAGAGAAGTGAGATTATGAGGAGTCCCACCTAGAATTTTCATAAGGATGAAGATACCTGACAGGAGAACTTTTTAACATATCAATTAGCTGTATAAAACCGCAATCAGGAGGGAGACAATTTCAAGGTCGGTTCGCCCGCCATCAAAAATTGTACTATTAAAACATGATATGCAGTATCTGGCAATACCAATTTAAACATTAAATGAAGATGTCACAGCCGGCAGCTAGTGAGAAGTAGGGTAATAAGGCAGTTTCATTTAAGAGTATTGTGTCTAAGAGCATCATGAGCAAAATTACACACTATAAAATTATACCAGCCTCTTAAGCATGCTTCTGCTCTTCATTCTCTTTTGTGGGTCAAAAAGCAGCTTAGGCAACCATACAGAATTAGTGGTGTTGCTCCTGAAAAAGATTGAACATGCTTTGTGCGTTAATAGGAAGAAGCCAAAGAAAATGTTTGATGGTTCTGCTGGAAGACCATACCATGAAATCCATGAAAAGGTCAAGTAGTGCAATGGGTAGTTTCCTTTAAATCAAACCCTGGCGTTGTAGATCAGTATATGTCTTCTTGTTATAAATGTTGCCCTCTTGGTCTTCATACTCTTCTTCAAGATCTGGGCGCCACTTGTTTAGGCCTTGCTTTTCTTGTATTTTCTCCCAGAGCTGTTTTGCTTCCTGAGTGTACAAATATTATGATGTACATAAGTAACACAGAACTGTAATATTTTCTAAAGTTAAACAAGCTAATGCATTATAAAATCTTATGCTTCCACGAGAAAGGAGGTTTAAATATCAATTACATGAATAATAGTGTATATGAATGAATGCAGCCAGCATTTTTTTGGATGCAACAGTAGTCATGAAGACAATTAACAAAAAGGAAAAAGACGGTCAATAATGATGGAAAAAAAATTACGTTAGAAACTGTACCTCAATTGATGTTATTTCATTAAAATTCTTGGTATTTGGAATTCCAAGACATCGCATCCCATGTTGGTGTCTCCATTCCTTGAAGTGGCGCTCATAGGCTCTGCGGCCCCAATAACTGTGGTTCCCACATATCTCACATTTAAACTCCTGGTAAGATTCACGAGTTCTTGAGAGAGTGAACAAATATACTCGTGACAAGTACCAAATGAACTAGTAGGCTGTTGATGAACACCACTAATTTTGGCCATCATCTAATTAATGGAACATATCCATAACCCCTAATGCTACCTCCAATTACTCCTTGTGGTACAGCTTGTTCAATAAATTCTCTGCCCCCAACACCCCTTGAATGTAAACAAAACAAGACTTTGACAGCAAGAAAATATTAGAGAGTTGTACATTAAGTAGGTCAATATTCTCAATGCCATTCCACTTTTTCTTTTGCTTTCTTGGTGCCATTTGTGTGTTTCTCCCATTTCCTTTCCTTTTCTGCCCCGTCTCTTTTCCCTCACTTTTCTACTCCATGGTAAAGGGGGAATTGTCTTGTGAAATAGATTGTTCCTAAGATTGCTAACGTTTTCAAACTTTATCCATATCTAACTATGCATTCAACTAGTATGCGACCATTTTCTCACATGGGCGCACTACCGACATTTTTCGCCAGCCAATTTATCAAATTTATACTGGTTATTATTTTCTTACAATCAATAGTTATCTTTTTGCAGAAGTTCATTAATAAACCATGCGATGGTAAATCATGATTACCTGACCAAGACCATGAAGCTTATACAACCAGTAGGGTATAGGCTTTCCGTCCCAACCCATGGGTAATTTTAGGGGATTGTAGATCTGCTGATCTTCATCATCACTTTCAGACTCAGGTTGCACCTCATCCTGATTGTAGAATAAAAGATGAATATATATGTCAATATAAGAGCAAACTGGTCCACAGTTCCACAAAGATATACAGAAGGAAAAAAAACCTGTCTGGCAGTAGCTGCATGCATATAATAAGCCTCAGGCTCATAACACTAATATGACCTCATTTATGCGTATTTTTGTGAAAAGAGAATAGAAAATTGAAAGATGTGAAACTTTCTGAAGATGCCAACACATAGAAAGCCATTTCAGCACAAAAACTCTCTCTCATATGTTGCACTTCTATATGTCTAGTATAACAGACGATAAAAATTATGTTAAAGAGTTGAAAGTTTGAAATCAAGGAAAAGGTTTTATAAAGAATACATAAAGAGTGAGAGAAGTAGTATTATAATAGGGAAAATTATGACAACAAGACACGGCCAGGCATTGCCCAGTGAAAGCTGAAGGAGCATACAAATTCTCTACTTATAGCTGTGATTTAACCATATGATCGCTGCATCAGGCAGTTTTACCTCTTGCACCATTTTCCCTGTGCATGTTGATAATAGTACTACCTCTTTTATTTAATTGTTTTCTTATACTCCTTCAGTGTAAGTTTGCAGATTTCAAAAGTAGTACCTCTTCACGTTCTTGTACGATTTCATCATATGTCAAGGCGTGTTTCTTCTCAATATTTTCTTTTGTCCGCACAGTTGTCTGCAGAAATTAAAGAAACCATAAAACAGAAGTCACTGTTCCTGAAAGATATAATGTCTTCTATGGGCTGAAAGCCAATCAAAACTCTGCAGGAAAAGCTAGAGGAGTAAGTAAAATAGCTACAATCACAAAAAAGATGGAGAGAAAATGCAGGGGGAGGATACAAAAAGAGACTGCAATAGCAAATGAAGAAACAAGACATGTAGAGGTGGGAAATTGTGGGCAGTAAGAAGTCAGAACCGACGTAGCATTATAGCTTACCTCATGCAAAAGCTCACATAACTTCTTCATTTTTGCTTCCATCAAGGCAATCTCTTTTGCATCTTCACTGGGTTGCAGGGCCACGGCACCACCATTTTGTTCAGGTCCGCGTGAGCCTTTGGCAAAATGTTTTCTATCCAATTTTTCAAGAGGTGTATGCTGCAAAGAGAGAAAGTTGACAAGATCAATGGCATACATAAACTTCATCAAAGTCATAGGCACAGGTCACACACTATTTAATGTGGAAATAAAAGCATTGTCTAATTTGTTCACTCAATCACTCTTTAGCACAAGGTTCACCTAAATGGATAATAATATAAATACACATACAAAAGAGCGCACACATGACACACACACACACACAACTAAAAGGAAATAAAAAAGAGAATAATTGTCAAGGATAGAGCATATCTGCTTATATACTCAGAAAACACATGTTGAACAGCAACAGGTAGCAAGATTTTGACAATCACATCATATAATAGTAACTCACCTTCGTAAGAAAAAGCCTCTCTGCACGCTGTTGTACAGTACCTCCTGTCTTCAGACCAAGTGCAGCCAATGCCTTAAAAGCAGTGTACCAGTCAACAACATAATCATAAGCAGGAAACCAAATGCTCATTATAAATTCAACGCAACTTTACAAACTATGAATTCATAAGCACGCCAACACCACCAAATACTAAGACATGCTATGACAGTTAAGCAGTTTCAGAAAATTATAGAATGAAGGTTGTGAATTTAAAAAAACACAAGAGGCACACACAAGACCATATCAGTATGAAGCAACCCTATCAGTTCATTACAGGACAACTGTTTCCCCATTCTTGCTGTTTTAAAAGGCATCAGTTAGTATATTTGTAAATTTTGGGGTTGATAAATAGTTTATATCAGACACACCCAGATCCTTTTTAAGTGCCCAATTTTTTCTCATCAAAATGATCCACTCCCAAGATAAATGCGTGCCAGTCTTAATCCTTCCAAAACAGCATGGTGGCGTCAATTTGGACAGAGAAAATGCAGGTTGGAACAAAATCTAATTATTTAAATATATTGGTCGCATTTTGTAAATTCCAGCCATACCTCCTTTAACTTCTCAGGTCCCACTTCCATTAGCTCTTCAACAGTACTATAATAATCAAGATCAATCGTTGCATTCTGTTGCTGGACATTCCCATTTTCATGATTCTCATTCTCCCATCCTTCTACCTGTCCATTGCTCCATTGCTCTTCAAATTCAGCAGTTACCTGCCAGAGACAACAACTTTTCAGAAACTATAGAACAATTAATAAAACCACAAACAAATCTCAACCAATAAGTGAATAAAATAATGAATGAAAACTCTGAGAGTAGAAATAGCATAAGTCAATTTTTTTGCCAGATCTGTCAGATTCAAAGGGAAACCAGGAGGTTCAATAATGCAAGGAGGACAACTTATCCAGCAGCCAATTTAAAGGACAGAGAAAAAGAAGAATGAATCACTATGAATTTGAAACTAACCTTTGAGAATATTCTTTCAAGATCTTGCAAAGGCTCTGTGCGCTCAAAGAAGTATGCGAGATAATCCAGAAGTTTCTGCATATATTCCCGATATTGCCTGTTCAAGACAGGGAACAATATCAATGGTGAAGTACAATAGATAACATGCAAAAGTCAACACCTAGCCAAATCTAAGAAACATGGCAAGGACATCTTAGATTGTAGCAGTCAAAACAGACAAATTAATGAGTGGAATCAACGATTGGCTTCATCCACTATTATTTCAAATCATAGAGAATCCTTTGGAATTGAGAATCAACTTCCAGGTGCAGAGAAGTGTAAATTTATTTGTCAAGGCAAAAGTTCAAGAGAGAACACAGGCACTCCATGGCTTAACCGGCTGCTTTTAAACAACTGCACTAAATAATCTATTTGTTAACTGTCAAAAACATGTTCTGTCTAACCTAGTTACAATAAATTATATTTCATTTGTTTAACAAATTTAATATAGCATCTAAAGATTCTCAGGTATAGATATTGGAGGATGATCAGAGTAAATATCTTTAGTAAATGTAGAGGATTCTGTAGTAGTCACTCTATTAAACCATTCAAGTCAGTAAACAATTTACTATTCTAAGAATGAAGCATACTAATACAGAACACAAGTATTTTGCAATCAAACTTTTATTGAGTAATATCCTAAGCTATCACAATGTGTTCATAGGCGTTAAGGAATTTTTATCAATCAGCAAAGACCAGGAAATAATACTTCGGTTGAGAATCCAATAATAAGTCTTCAAGAGGACCATAAGAATCATTATCTGCACGTGCACATAACGAAACCCAATGCAGATAAGCAAAAAAGTGGAAATCCTCGCACTTGAACACAAAGCCTTTATCTCCAACAATTTTTTCATCATGACAAGTTATTTGTTCTTTTTCTTTTGCCTTTACTTCCTCCCTAGGATGAGTTAGAAACAAAGCAATCTTCAGATTTTCATAAGTGAATAATCCTATACTGTCTGAGCCCCTAAGCTAAAATTACTTGTTATGTTTGGATTATAAGGTCAACGTTATCTGTGGCACTCCAACCATTACACTAATATCATTTTGCCTATCTAACTCTCTAGACAAGAATGCATGATCAACTCTGTGTGTGTAAGGAGGAGGTATACTGCAGATTCAGAAGCAAAAGTTTGTTGAAATGATCCCTCAATTCTTTTATTCAAATACCTTGAGTAAGACATAAATGCAAAGCCTTCTAACAATACATGGTAGAAGTTATAAAACAAATGGAGTTTAGAAGAGTCTTCTTCTTGTGAAAGAGAGTTGCAAAACTAATAACTTTACCTAGTCAACTTCAACTTGCGGGATGTCCTCCCTGGTTCTGAAAATACATCTAGATAGGCAGAGTACTCAATCTGCTGTCCAAACTTGGAGTTGATGTACTCATTATATAATTCATGTAAATCAAGGTACCGTCCAAAGGCTTCCTGGAATCAAAGTCCACAAAAAATGATGAAGGTAAAAGCAAAAGCCCGCTTGCTCATAAAATCATTCAATAAATATTAAAAATTCTAAGGTTAAAGATGATTTCCCCTTTCAGAACAAAGGAGAAGCTAACAATTGTCAGAAAACTGATTGACAACTTTCTTTCTCATCCCTACATGATCATATCATGCACAATAAAACCATATTTATCCATCTATAACAGGTTTGGTGAATCTCAACATAATCTCTCACATGCAGAGAGGAAATAGTTTTAATAGAATCACGCAGAATCAAACACCCCTTCCAGTTCGCCAAAATAATTAAACACCATCAGATTATCAGAAAATAGTTTCCAACAGTCTATTGATGCTAAAATTGGAGCCATCAAATGAAACTTAAGCAAGTAAAGGCAAGTATGTTTTCAAATAGCATATATAAGCAAACTTCAATTTTAAAGAGGGGGGAGTGAATCTTCAAATCTTAGCACTGACCAAAAAAGAAAAAAACACATAACTCAAACTAGGCAAACACTTTTGTCTATTATCTTTTGAAATGCAAAATCAATTTCTGAATTACTCAGATCCTGCTATGTCATGTGTATGCATTTTAAGCATTTTTTTGCATGCGAAAGAGAGAGGTTAACCTCCCCAGTGAACTCAATGATTGGCTCCTCTTTGAGAAGCTGTTCGTACTCATCATTTGTATCAACATAGCGTGCAGCCGGATGTCGTCTGTGGTACTCCCGAATCTGCATACATCCAATGCATTACCTCAAAATTCATCAAAGACAACATAAATCATTATCGTACAACAAAAGGAAACCCTAGAATGACGTGCCTCTTTTAATCTATCATAAAATGCACTGAAAACGTTAACATTTGCTGATGTTGAACTCTGTCCACCTAGAGCCGCAATCTCATCCTTCCTAGCATTGTCCTTATCTTCGTAAATCTCAATCTATTACCAAAAAACACAACTTAAAAACTCATTTATAACAAATTAATCACCCAAAAATATGACCAATTAACTGAAAAATTCGACACAAAATCATACGAGTTTGTGTGTGGTTGCGTTGATTTGTTCAATCATATTGCGAACACGATGGCTTTGGTAGAGCCGGTCTTTGTTGGTCGGCGGCTCGGTCTGAAGATCCTTCACGATGATCCGCTCAAGCCTTTCCACTTCCTCGTGCGCCGCACGTGTCACCTCCAGCAGCGTCGACGACATGTTCTCTGCTCTTCTCTCTGTTTCCCTCTGTGTTCAGTGGGAAGACCTCTGCTAGCGAGGGTTTTTGAATTGTAGAGGTTTTGTGGAGGGGAAAGGAGGTAAATTGAGAGGCTTTTACGATGTCGTATCAGTGTTCCGGGAATCAGAAATTGAGGTGAACCTATTTGCATAAATGTTGTTTTATTTTGGGCTTCTTAAGTAATTTTTCTTATTTTGAGGCGGTCGTTACAAATTTATTTTATTTTGAGTAAAAAACTAATAAATTAACAATATTAAAACAAAATATTTTTCCATTTTTCTATTAATGTACTACTATGCATATTTACAATATGTTAGTCGCCAAGTCTAGTTCCGCTAGTTTGTGACTCTAACAAGAGTGATATGGAGGATCGAAGCAATCTCAATTGTATTAATTCTAACCTTAAATCGAGGGTGGGTTCAAGGTTAAGTGATACTCAAAGCAGATTAAGGACAATTCCACCTCAAAAAATAATAATAATAATAATAATAATAATTTTAATATGTTAGAATTGGAATTTTCAACATTATCATATTAGAATGAAGATAATGTTATGGATCATTTAATCACTCATTAATTTGTTAAAAGAGATTATTCTAAGAAAGTTGTAATTTTGCCTGATGGCTTGTAATCAATCTCAATCTCCTTTATTATGTGGAAGGTTTTGTATTCGACACTAAATAAACGCCACTTGTACACCCTATGTGCATTTAATTGTGTTATAAATCATTTTGATAATAGTATAATTTTGACATATTAAAAGAATAAATTTCATCATTTATAATATTCTCTTTAAAAAAAATTATAATTTTAATTGAATTAAAAAGGTGGCGTTGCCTTTAAAAATTAAGTAGATGAAATAGAAGATAAAAACTAAAAATAATCTGCACTTCATTTATGCAACATTTCAATACATTTTGTAAATAATTAAAAATTATTTTAAATCATTTTAAAGTACGAAAAGCGATTCCATAATTTTAATTATTTTTCGCCAACTCTGCATTTTAAAAAAAAATTAATTATCATTTTCAAAAAAAATTGCAACTTTTTACTATTTGGGACTTCCACAACTATCTTGCTAATTTTTCAACCTTTGAAAATTAATAATATTTGCAAACAGTCTAAATACCAATTCCAAAATTAATTGCATTGTCTATTGTACACATTATTTCCCTTTATTAGAAAAGCAGTCCCACACATTATTGATCTGATGACACAAAAGGACGGAAAAAATCTCGACAATGTGGAAGAAGCTTGTCCAAGGTGATGATGAAGAGCAGCAAGACTACTTGCTTGAGGACACTGAAGGGCTCTGCTCTCTTTCCCCTTTACAGGTATATTAATCCACCTCGAAAATCATGAATTAATTTTTACATTATCCATATATTAGTTCAAAGATTAAATCTTTACCGCAAATCCACTTTGATTTCACATTTTTCGTTTGCTTTTTTTCCTTCAAATGAGCAGAGGGTTTATGGGTTTGCTGCTTGTTTACTCGCTGGACTTGTTTGCATGTTCCTGGTACGGAAATCCCACTTGAATTGCCCAATCTTTTTGAGATCAATATTTTTGTTGGTAATCCAAATTGTAGTAGGAAACGCAGCTGAAAATTTATAATTATTGTAGAATTTACTGAATGCATTTCTGGGGAAGCAGTGATTGATGGCCTTTTGCTTGCTTGCTTTTTCATTCGCAGACACTGATTGTTTTTGCAAAGCCCATCAAATTTGCTTTATTATTTACCTTTGGCAACGTGCTGGCGGTTGGAAGGTACATTTTCACCCAGATGGGCTGATAAAATGTAAATCTATCTTCATAGTGTGGTTCTTTTTGCTTTGTTCTTTGTTCCGGCTGGATAGGATAAGATGAAAATTCATTTAGGAGTAGCCAATGAAAGCAACAGGCACACTAGGAGACATTAGTCTTGCTGCCAAAGCTTTGCATCTTGGCAAAAATGGATTTGTATTCCCTTAAAATAATTAGATGAAAAATAGGTTTGAGGAGCCAAGTGTCCTGTCGGAAAATCATTAGGTATGAGGGACGGCTAAGAGCTTGTTTAGTTATGTTTTCATTTTCATTATTCATTTTCAACATTTTTCGAAATTTGAAAAGTTAGTTAGAGAATATGAATCGAAAATGAATTTGTATTTGAATAGTTTGTTGGAAAGTAGGAAAAATAATGATTATATAGGATTTAGTAGGATGTAGGTTGAGAGAGATAGTAATAATAAAATAGAAAAAGAAGATATGTAATTTATTAAAAAATGTGTTTTGAGATGAAAATGAGTTGGAAATTTGGCAAAAATGGTGATACGTTATTGATAATTCATTTCCAAATAGTGAAAATGAGTTTGAAAACATAAACAAACAAGCCCTAAGTTTCTGGGAGTGAATTCGGAACTTGTTTTATAACTTTTTATTTGAAGTCACATGAACATAGTACTAGATTATGCTTTTATATGTTAGTCTTGTTTGTTTATTGGGCAGACTTATGCTTCTTACTCACATTTGCTTCCTGAGTTTCTGAGTTATGATATCTATCTGGCAGCACAGCTTTCCTCATCGGACCTGGACAACAGCTAAGAATGATGGTTGATCCTGTCCGAGTCTATGCTACAGCAATTTACGTAGCATGTGTGATTGTGGCTCTCATTTGTGCTCTTTTGGTAAGTGTATTGGCTAGACTGGATATTATAAAGAAATCCATCGCATCAACTCTTTTTCAGTCACTACACAGATGCACCTCATGGTTTTTTTTGTTTACTCATTAATTTGCATGTTCATATATAGAATCATATTTTTACTCAGTCGTTCATCTAATATGTTACAGATCCACAGTAAGATTCTTACCATTATTGCCATCATATGCGAAATATGCGCCCTTGTTTGGTAAGTTTCTGTATTACTAATATTTCTTCTAACTTCCTTCAACTCAACGTATTTTCATAGTAGATGTATATGTAAGGATGCATACCTGCATGTAAGGGAGTATGTGTGTGTCCTATAAATAGATTCTACATAGGGTGAAATGCATTTACCATAAGTGAACTCCAGTAGACCCTAGCAAAGGTATATTAGAAACACTTGAACATCAATTTGCTACTGTAAAAATGAAAAATAATAGGGTTATAAGATCCAACTTTAGCTGTTGAGAGCGAACAACTGGGAGAGGTGGAATATGAACTCTCATGGAGATTTTAAACAGATTCATAGTTTTCCCTTTTAATCACTGGAACTGAGGGTCCAAAAAGCATTAACAATACACATGGCTATTTTGATATCCCTTGAATAAAAGTTCTCTAAGCATATAAATAATAGTTTTCCAACTGATGAAGAAACATCCATAATATGTTAATCTGATTATCATCACTTTAATGTTGGAGACAATGATATATTGATGGTTTAGCGACAAACAATACAACAATATACCATTGGGAGTAAAAAGCGGAAGATAAAAATTGATCTTTGTTCTATTGAGAAATTATTATATATGTGCAGAGTTCAAGAAGCACAACCTTTTCTATCAAATGATTAGGAGCTCCAATCTGAAGTTCCACATTGAGCGAAATAATGTCCAATCAAATGCATTTTCCTCTCTTCAAACTTGAAACCAGTTATTTGTTTTGGAATAGAAAATGTGCTGCATGGACATATATCTCACCATAACTGCATGAGATGCAAAATTCTTGATTACTAAAGTACTATACATCTTGATTAATATGATAAAAACTCATCTCCCAGCATCAATAACTACGACAAGGGTTCCTGATTCTAGAGCATTTGCAAGAGCTTTTGCTTTTTGAAGTAGTGAAAAGTTGTAGGAACACTTGTAGAGAAAATTATAGGTGAAAGTCGTGAGTGTTTGGAAATAATAGTGAAAAGGTAGAAAAAAGTTGAAATTTGATTCTTCAGCAAAGAAGTGGCTCAACCGTGTATTGTTTAGTAAAATGACTATAATACCCACGAAATGCCAAACCGAAAATAAAATAGAGGATAAGATTGTCTGTTATAGAGTTCCTCAAGGTCATAAAGAGCAAGAGTAAAAACTGAGGTTTACATCTTTTGAAATCGGGAACATGATCATATAATTTTCCTGAATGATGAAATGTTGACTAGACCATTCGACCTTCTAATCTGAACAGTAGAATCTGCTCTTCGGTAATGAATAGATTAAGCAGTAAGCCAATATCTGCTGCCAAAATTCTGCATTCTTAACTTAATATGCTTATCATTGACAAAACCATTCCGGCCATTGCAGGTACAGCTTAAGTTATATCCCTTTTGCTCGTAGCATGGTTTCTAATGTGACAATCCGTCTCTTTGACACTGAAATCTAGATTATTCAGCCCTCTTCCTGGTAATTTCCTTCAGAAAGTCGGAGTGTTGTGGTCTGTTTTGTTCTTGGCCTTTTCCTTTAATATGGCAGCATTCCATTTGATTCTTCTTCTGGTTTATAACATCAGTAGTATCATTGATCCAAGTTTGTTGGGCAGAACTGGTGTGGTTGATGATTTCATAGATTGTGTGGCTCTAGTGGATTTTCATTTTGAACGTACTGAATACGGTCATCTTCTTAAGGTTTGTTCCTCCAATATTGGTGTAAAACGCTTGATCTATGATTTCTGTGGAAGATTTATCATCTACGTAGTTATCCTGTAAAATGGATTTAAGCTTCTGGGATCATTCAGTTCGTGAGGATCAAAGTGAAAAAGTTCATGAATTTCTTCATTTTTTGTGTCTTTGGCTTTTAACTTGACTTCGATCCAAACAAAGATTTAAGTTTATGGGCCTATAAGTTAGACACTCGATTTGGTATCCCATGCGCATTTCCTTCACAATGTCACAATTAGCCATATCAGCATATTAAATCTATGTTGTCCTAATTAGGGATACAAATGAGTCGAACCAAGCTTTGACTATTCTTTCAAGCTCGAGCTCCAACTCGACGAGCTGAAGAAATTGAGGTTTGAGCACTTGTTCGAGATCGGTTTAGCTTGGCTCGATTAATTAGGCTCGAATTCATAATTAAGCTATAAGCTCGTGTTCGACTCGAGTTTGAGCTTGAAAAGTTAAATTATTTTATTAAAAATTTTTAAATTAGTATATTTTTTTATAAAATCAAGTTATAGGTTCGAGTTCGGCTCAGCTCGAACTCAAAAAGGTAAGTAATTTTATAAAAAAATTAAAATTAGTATATTTTATTATATAAAATATAGGTTCGCAAGTTTACGAACAAAAATTATTTAGCTCGAATTTGAATTTGAACACTTTTTAAGCCAATTCGTTAGGTTTGCGAATTGACCTGATTGGTTTGCATCTAGTGGTTATATGATATTATTACAAGTTTTTGGTCCCTAAGCCTACGCTGTGCTGGCATGACGGGACTTCAATTATGAGCATTTGGTGCACTAGTGGAAAGTGGAGGTTGTTGGTCTTGGCGTAGACAGCTTGCAACAACTTTTTTTCATCGTTTTAACTGTTTTAGAATACGTTGACGTTTTATGTTTAATTCTCTAAAATTAAGTGTGTATATATATAAATTAAAAGCAAATTTCACCTAATTTCTATAATTTTTTGATATTCTTTATTATTATTCCTAAATACCTTCAACTTGTTCGATAACTTTTTCTTGCAAATAATCATTGAGGTTGTCCCATGGCAAGTGAACCTTCGCACGAGAAAAACATGTTTTGACGAGTTATGTCCAACTACCAAACCCCTTGTTGCTGGGAGTAGGTGCCCAAGTCCCAATCTCACCCACCCAAGAATGCAGTGTCCTGTTGATAAGTCCTCTTGATTATCATATCTTGTTCTTGTAGTTTTCAGACCTTATCAGAAATATCAATTGATTTTTCCCACAACTTTGGAGAACCAAAAAGGAGTGTTGATCCTTACAAGGGGCAATTCTTGCATGATCTTCAAAGAGTTTTACTGTCTAATTTTCTAGATACATTTGAAGGTTCTTGCCAAATTTTTGTCTGCATTGCTGACAAGTTTTTAAGGGCCCTGGTTGGGGTAGGTGGAGGCATGTAACTTAATGGTGATTTGTTGTTTAATTTAGTGGCTTATTTAAGTATTTTAAATAAAAATTTATAATTTTTTTTAAAGAATCACATCTGGTTTGCCAACTACCCTTATAGAATTCGAACTTGCAATTGAACTTATTAAACTTAAAATAAGGTTTTAATAAGTTTATGCTCCTGCGAACGGATTGATTATATATTTAAATCCCAAAGGAATAGTTTGAAAACTAGTCATAATTATTGTTTAAAAAATAAAATTAAAAAAAAACTTATAATTATAAGAAATTTACATATCAGTAGTCACAAAGGAATTATATGTAAAAGATTATATCAATGGAAAATTTGGAAGAGAGCATAGAAAAATGAAAAATATTAAAAAAAAATACTTTAAATTATAGTACTTTTTACTTTTATATTTGATTGTCAACAAGAAAATGGTTTTGCTTGGTAATATATTATTTCAAATAGTAACACTTTTATTTTTTTTGGGTACTTTTATCTTTTTGTTGGTTGGGGGGGGGGGGGGGG
>JACGDI010005605.1:293907-308492 GCA_014898725.1 Jacaranda copaia
GAAAGAAATTATTGTAACATCAGTCAATATTTTTTAAATTTATTGTGAAGGATATTAATTAGTGATTTTAGAAATTATTAAATATTATCCCTAATAATTTCATGGAACGTTCCGTAATGGCATTTGGTTCGTTTAAAGCCAAGTGAAAGAACTAACATTTTGGTATTTCTTTGACAAAAATCAAAGTCTAAGTGTGAAAAATTCAATGAATGTAGATTTTCAGGTAAACTACATAGGTTCCTTCCAAGAATTGTCTTAGTGCCAAAAATAATTAATTACCAGACAAAGTGAAGACTTTATAACTAACGTTATGATTTGGGGACAATTATACCAATATTGATGTACCGAATTTCATCATAACTCTAAAATTAAGTGGGTTTGAGCGAAAATAGTACTAAAATGAATGACCTCTGAGAAGTCCTCGTCTTGCACCCTTAAATAATAATAATAATAATAATAATAATAATAATAATAATAATGGTATGATTAATTAGTCCCTAAGTTTGACCAAAATCTTTTGTTTGCATTGGGAAGACATGAATTGGGAGATCAAACTCCTGTTTCTTTGGGAGAGATTGAGACTAAATAATATGAAAAGTTCTATAATTCCTAACTAATATTTAGACATTGCTTTGCCAATTTCAACTTTGCAATGAAATCTTTCAATCCATTTATTTTTTCCCTTTATACTATACCATATGATAACAATATTGGAGGTGTTTGAGTTTGAATTGAAAACCTCTTTCCAAAATTGAGTAATTACAAACGACCTTTACCTCTATCATTATAAAAGTAGGTGCTCGATCTTTAAATACCACTGTCGTAGAACTACTCTCGATATTCTCGAAATTCCTTCTTTTATTGATTTGCAATCAAGCAAAATGATATGTTGAAATGAGTATTAACTTAAACCGACATACAATAAAGCTGAATAATCGTCGATATGCTAGTAATTATGTTAAGTCCGTCTCGAAATATTTACTACGATTTGTGTAGATAATAATTTTGTTAATGGTTGAAAATTTTAGATTTCAATACTTCAAATCTTGACCTCCATAACCCATAAAACTAACTTTAAAAAGACAAATAAAAAGGGGGAAAAAAATATATCAACTAGGGAAGGTAGCCACCAAAAGTCATCTCAATTCTCAACCCACCACCTAGCCATGAATGAATATTCTTTGTAATAAAAACTATATTATACAACAAAAGAAATGAAGATTCTAAGTATCATCAAATTCAACTTGCACATACAAAAATACAAAAATAATTAAAAAAATTTGTCCTCCAAGATCACCACTGTGTGTGTGTGTTTTCTTTTTTGTTTTTTTCTCCCTTTTATTTATATTCAATGATTGGTCTGTTTATTTATTTTATTTTATTCAGAACCTTTATATAAAAAATATTCACAAAGTGCAAAAGTTGCAACCAGCCACTCGTTTAGTCTTCGGCTCTTCACTTCTGACTGACCCTTTGAGAACAGAAAGGAGATGTTTTACATTAGCCACTCACTTTGGGCAATGGCCAATGACCTTTTTTTTTTTTTTAAACTAAAAATTAAAAAAATGAATTAAAAAAAAAAGGAAAATCAATGCTTGCAAGTTGACTACTAATCCCCTCACGTCTCTATTAGAATACGGACGAGGAGATCTATATGAATAAAAAGGAAGGACATATTTTAATAATATTTTTTTTTTTTATAATTGATTGCATCGTTACATTAAAATATTATCGATTATAGTGAATTAAACAAGCAATATTTATAGTTTAGGTCGATTCTATAGCTAACAAGTCTTGGCCATGTAGTTTCTTTAGTTATTAACATAGATTTTGGCAAATTTTACAAGATTGGATTCAACGTTAAACACGTTTAGTATTTCGTATTGTACTATAATGTTTCGTTTAGAGATTGTTTAATTTTTATTTTTATTTTATTTTGAGAGCATGAAATGAATTGTTTTAGCAAGTGATAAAGGTAAATTAAAATGAAAAAAAGACTGACAGTAAATATTTGCACACTTAAAAATGAGAAAGGACATAATAATTAATTAAATGTTCGACATAAGTGTGTGGATTTGAAAATTTCAACACATGATCTTTTAGATATACTTTTATTTTCACTTTTAGTTTTCAACAGTTTCAAAGGTTAAAAATTACTTTATAGTTTTGAAAATAAAAATAAAATTGTATTTGATGTTTTGCTTTGAAATAATTATTAAAGTAGGTATAGGGTTAAAAATTTAGGAATGGGTTTTTTCAAAATATAAGTACTTTATATCAAATTGAACTTGAATTTGATTAGAGTGATAATAAGATGATTTGATTAATTTAGAAGAAATTACAAATAAAAATAACAAATATTTTTAATAAAAATTAATAATTTTCAATTTTTAAAAAATATTAAAAATAAAAAATGACCCTTAAAAGCATAAATAAACAATAAATTTTTAGTTTTGCTCGAACATGGGTTCGAGGCATTTGCTCTAACTCATTTGGTATTTGCAAAGTTTCCAAACAAAATAATCAATTTTTTCTTCTACATTTGAGAATGACCTTTTCTTGCATTGCACACCACAAGATCCATTATTCTAAGTATATTTTTTTCATGTTCCCCAATTGAATTTAGTGTTTTATTAAAATATAAAATAAAATAACAAATTTATTTGTACTTTTTAGATAAAAAATTAATAAAAATTTGTCTATTTGCCACATCGAGAAAAATGAAATTAAAAAATAATTTATTGCAAGTTGTTAGCTTTATGATAAAAATTGATCATGCATTGTACAACAAGAGACACCCAAGTTATGTTGTTTGTATTTGAACTTGATTGTGTATTTTAATCTTAATTAAATAATTTTTCATGCATTTATTTGTCTCTAGTGATCATCTTTTTTTTTTTAATTTCATTAATTTACCTTAGAAAATAATATAATTTATTCTTAACAAGGAATGCCCCTTTAGAACCTGATAAGTGCAGGCAAGAATGGAGAAAAATATACAAAATCTTTTGTGATCCCAAAATTTTGCATAGCCAAATGGGGTGAATTTAGGGCATTGATTTGGACCCTTTTAACATGTGGGAACAAAAGAAGGTTTATTTTGAGTATTCTTACATTATAGATTTATAAAGCTTAGTCTTAGGCTACAAAAATTCTAACTAGAAGAGCAATCCTCAAAATCCATGAAATTTGAGATGTAAGAAAAGGTATATTGTTAATTAATTTTATAGTAAGTGCATTTTGCCAATTTATCTCTTTTAGATTTTTTAATTATTTCAAATCTTTCTAATTCGATTGGTGAAATAATATTTTCTCTACCTTTGATTTATAAAAAAGAAAAAAAAAGGTTCTATTTGATGATTATTTTGTATTCTTTATTTTTAGTTCGATTGAATATCTATATCATATAAAAGAAAAGCTCATTTATCCTTATAAATAGTGGTTTTCACATAGTGATGTAGAATTAATTACTAAATATATTTTATAAGTAGTCCCTAACTCCATTCTCCTCTTAGTCTGCGTAAAGTTCATTGTACATAATTCACTTCGTTACATTCATGATCTCAAAATAATCGACAACTGCTTTATACATATAGAAACAATTTACTGCCGCGACTAGTTTAAAAAACATAGAAACAGATATAGTTATTATGTTTTTCCTTCCTACTCAGAAAACATTAATTCTTCGTCCAACCCAACATTAAAAAAGAAAAAAGAAAAAATTATCAATTTCTTACATTTCTTCCTTCGTATTGAGAAAATATACATTTTTCAACCCGATTGAAATAAAAAATAAGTAGATAAATTTTACATTTGTTCGTTCCTATTGAGAAAAAAATTCATTTCTCAATCGATTCTCTTCTTAAAACACTTCAATTATTACATATAAGAAATAAATAAATTCCATAATTTTTTTCAATTTAATTTATTTTCTTCTCTTTTTCAAGAATCTATAATATTGAAATGTCTATAATTTGTACAATTCCCAAAAAGGTACTATAAAATAAACCCAAAAGACCCCACCTAGCAACAACACAAGCCAACTAATTCTTAGTATTGCAACAAAAATTTATACAATCAAAGATGTTAAAAATTCCAATTCCAAAAATTATCAATACTTTGCCGTACTTGGGAATTTTTAATACACAAAGAAACTTTTGTTTGCTAGCTGAATATTTAATTAATTAATCAATTAATTGAGAATCTCTTTAACTTAATTATTCTCATTAATTCTAATTATATTAATGATCCTTGTAATTGATGACACGAATAAAATAATTAGCAGGAGCTCAGAAAAAACGCCGTCAATAAGTACAATTTTAATTAAATTTCTCAATTTTTAATGTATATTTATGTATAATAAAAGATATAGAGAAGATTCTCTAAAGAGCCAAAATCCAAAACTTAGGTTCGGAGAAATCAACCCTAGAATTTTACTAGGTTGGGATTACCATTTATTTTATTAAAAGAGAATCTAAAAGGTAAAAGAATATACATAATATGGGTTAGGTATGGGCGTGGGTTAAAATTTTATGGTTTGGAAGTAGGTGTCTCACCTAACCCAAATAAAATGATTACTTATGTACTTTTATAATATTTTTTACATTATTTTATTGATAAAAAAAAGTTGTGGTTGTTGATGGGTTTGATCTAATTTAATGTTAACCATACCAATCATTCTTGATTGACTTTGCTTGCTTCCTTCTTTTCCATGAATTCTACCTAAGAACATTTGTGTCCTAGTGAAGTGTAAGAGGACTCATAGATGGAAAGGTGGGTGCAAAATAGTGGAAATTTGTTCTCTTATATTTTGGGTATTTTGAAGAAAAAATTTTGGGGAATTGATTTTTGAAAAAAAAATTAGAGAATGTGTAAAGTATTTCTTTTTGTTTTGAAAAAATATAAAAAATAATTTGAGAATGAATTGTTTATTTCTTTATGTTTTTGGAGGAGACAAACTTTACTGATGATGTCAAATCAGTTACTTTTTTATTGATTTTGCAAGGTGAAACATATATATGCGTATATATATAAGCGAAGTGAGAGAGTGATAAATAAATGAATGGTGTAAAAGATTGAGTGAGAAAATGAGGGGGGTAGGTGTATTTTTTAGAATATAGAATTTTTTTGGGTAAAAAATTATAATATTTTGGAAGACAAATTGGGGAATGTGCATGCATTTTGAAATTTTTTTAGGGAATGAAAAATAGTTTTCCAAAATGTAAGAAAACAAGCCCTGAGCTTTCCATTGTCCTAATTTTATGATTATTCATCTTGGAAAGATAAGCTATTGCATAACTTCGACTTATAATGATCAAATCTATAGTTAGATATAAAACTTTTCGTCAGTGTGAGAGTTATGTCCTTATAAAAATGTATTTCAAATTCTGCAAAAGAGGGAGCGAGTTGTAAATTGTCTCAATACTCTACTCTTAACCAAATTACATGTAATTAGAACTTTTCATCTCTATAGACGAGATTGAATTGTCAGAGATATAAATATTAATTTTTTTTGGGAGGGAGGAGGACAAACCATATATATACAATCAAATAAAGCTATTTTATCAATCAAGGGATATAGAATTGTAAAATTTGTAAAATTTCAATACGCATTAAAGTTTTCAAATAATTGAAGGGATTGATTGCTCTCCTTAGCCACTCACGTGACTCCGTCGACTTCTCAAGTCATTCGATGTGAGGTATTATCATAGTACACCAGTCAATAAATTTGAAAAAAGGCATGTAATTATCTTTTGAACAATTAAAATGACATGAACGAAAAAATTATGATATATTTTCATTATTTAAAAATTTCCAAATATTTCTCCAAAACTATTTTTCGAAAATACATTCTCCAAAACACCATCAAACAAAATTTTACTCTTAAACCTCTTTCTTTTCATTTATGTGTTGCAAAAATAGAAGATTTTATTTTATTTTATTTTTCTAAAGGAATTAAATGAAAAGTAGTTGCCATTAAAGGAGTAGGGACATAAAGTACAACTTGAAAGATGTCGTTTTGGGTAGCCAGATAGAATGTCAATTTTCTCTCTTCCAAGTGGCTCATCAACTTATTGTCCTAAAGTACACAAAAAGATTCTTTTTATTAATTTGGGCTATAGAGATTTTATTTCGATGAGCATAAAACTAATTGCATTTTATTGAAAGAGTTCTAAGTCTCGTGGAAGTTTTGCCACATAATATTGTCCGAATAATTGCGGTAATAATTGGTTATTTGAGAAAAATCAAAAAAGAAGATAACTTCTTTCAACAATGCTAAATCATTACGCGTCTAATTTTTGTCTGAAATGTTGTTTAGATATCATGGGGATACAAAAATTTATTTTTCAAAAAGTTCTTTTAATTGTTTGTAGAACTGAAAAAAAAAAATGAATGAAGTTACCAGAATACCCCTAATCAGAGTAGGAGATAGAATGCTCGAACCTTAAAAGTTATGAATTGGGCTTTTATAAAATATGTCGTAAAAGTGTCATTTATATATATTTTTTATTTACATGTACATACATATAGACGTATTTGAAATTTGTCACAGTTTAAATTCAAATTTTAAATTTTACATATATAAATATGAAAGTAATGTCACTGGTCAAGACCAATTAAAGTCACGCCATTAATAGAATAAATTTTAAGATATTAAAAGTAAAAACTTTTTTTTATTAAAAAAAGGAAATATTCCCCAACCAAGGAAAGAAAGGTCAAAAGGGCCAAAAGATATTTTATTAGTGTCTTTTTTTTTCCAAATTTATTTATAACATTTTTTTATTTTATTTATAATATGGTCATGGTGGACAAAAGCTAAAGACAGCATGGACCCCCACAAAAAGGACTACCATAAATGGAGTCATGTGTGAACTGAGAACTGAGAGGTGACCCCTACTTCCCTTGAACAATCTTCAAGCTATAGGTCCCCTGTCCCTTTGACGGCAAAAAAGAAAAAGAAAAATCACATTTATTTTGTGGATTCTCGAGCCTCATAATAAATATGATTAAAATATAATAAATTTTTTTAAGTTAAGAAAAAAATTAATTTTTTTTCCACAAGATTAATTTTTCTTTTGGATGAATCATAATGAAGTATTTATAAATTGTGGGACAAAAGGAATATAATCTTATATGATATGAAATACGTTAATGGGCATCTTTTGTGGATTTTATTAATTTATCTGTTAATTACTATTCAGTTCAACTCTGCAGGTATTCATAATTATTAAGATTTTGTGAATTTAATGTGTGATATATCAACATTAAATGTAAAAAATATGAAATAATAAAAATTAAGTTATCAGCTGTAGGTTATATTATGTGCGTTATTTGATGTTTCATGCCTTGTTTATAGAATAATTTCCCCTTTAAAAGTTTCAAATTTGATAATTTAAAAAAAAAGAGATAATATATTTGTATTGACCTAAGTTAAAAGGGATCGAATTCAAAAAATAAAAAATAAAAAATTAAAAGCAAAGCCGTTCTGCTTTTATAATCCAATATCACTTTTATGCATGTAAAACACGACGAAGTAAATTAACTTTTAAAATAAAGAAACACGTTGAGTATAATAAAAAAGAAAGAAAAAGAAAAACTTTATATCTAAATTTCACCTTTTTTTTTTAAATGATTGATTGTATAATGTAGGTGTCGTGCATGCTTTCTAAAGGCTGAAAATAATAATAATTATTTTTTATTGATATACATATACAAAATATATTAGAAAAATGTATTGAATAATTTGAAAGTATGATATGCCTAATTACATACAAGAAAATCTCTATATTATCCTTAAGGTGATAATTATCCTTATTATTTGTGCTATAAAGACTACGACAATTCACCCATATGATTCAATTAAGGCACCCAAAAAATTGCAATATTTTGAAATTCTTATTTAAGAACTTCTATTGATGTTGAAAAATAATTGAGAAAATATGAGAATATTTTTTTATTGAAGAGTAATAATGTTTTTTTTTTTTTAAAAATACATAATTAATTTGTATGGACTAATTCCCTTATATATGGTTACAACAATCATTCACAACAATTATAACTGTTCATTTAAACAATGTACAGATTTTAACAGTCTTGTCTTGTTTTTAATAGCCACATTGTTTCTAATTAAAAATATAATTTGAATTTAATCCACGCACAGTGCTAAATGCTAAGTCTTAATTATTAAATATATATGATTTTTATACAATTGAACACTATAAAAAAACTTTAAAATAATTTGAAAGTTTAATAAGAAATTCACTTAATAAAATGACTCTGTTTTTTTTATTTTTCAATGTGGGATGAAAATCTCTAAAGAATTCTCTTTTTTCTTTTTTTTTTCACTTAATATACTATGGAGAAGTCCCAATCCAAGAATTTGACCAGACAAATGATATAATTTTGGATAATTAAGCTCTTATTTTTCTTTTTCCAATTCATCTTTATTTTCTTTTTCCGGGGTGGGGACCGAAAAGGACAACGTACGATGAAAACGTGGTTGTCGTGTAATGAGATTGGTGGAACTTCCAAAAAGACATGAAAACAGTTGATATCTTTGTCCCCAACACTGACACACACGACTTATCATCGCATGCGGGCACGTTCACAGTAACATCGCTGGCACTGCCATCACCATTGGATGACACTTACCCATCATACATTAGCCCATATCAAGATAATACCAAAAATATTGGAGTGCACATCCTTTCTATGTTCCTTTCTTGTTAGGCACAAGTTGTCTTGGTGTGGTTAGCTCTTTCTTCCATTTAGTTTTACTTCGTTGGAAATGAAAAGTACGTTGTTGAAAACTTTGTTAGTTATTACTGGCAATTATATGTTGGTAGTTAATTGATTCAATGATATTTGAGACAAAATCAGAATTTTTGTTTATAAGGGGTGAAATTTGAATTATTAAAAATATTATTTTTTTTAATTACATGTGCATATACAAAGAAGTATAATTGAGCAAAAAACGTATTTTCAATGAGAGGAAAGATAAATTTATAATTTGATTATGACAAAAGTGTAATATTTAAAAAAATTTAATATAAAAAATAAAGTTTTAATATTTTGAGAGGGGCAAAAGTGTAATATTGTAAAAATTTTAATGTAAAAAGTAAAATTTTAATATTTTGTTAGGGGAGGGGGGGTACTGCCCTGTCAGCCCCCTTGGCTTTGTCTATGAGTGGCATTACTTCTCATACTTTTATATCTATACATAAATTTTTAGAATTTAAATATAAATATAAATAAATATATACACATATTTGAATATAAAAAAAATAGTACAACAATGTTTGGTGTTATTGGATCATATTTGATATATATTGTGCATGAGGTTCATGGAAACCTATTAATTACATTGACTTGTGAGATCCAAATACAAATACTTAACAAATAGAGAAGTGTATTTTTTTTTCAATCTCCTATAAACATTTTGTTATATATATGTTATTTATTTGAGAGGGCAGGAAGGGTAAATATTACGAAGTAGATAATTGAAATATTTTCTCTTGATTTTTTGGTAATTTTTCTCTATTCGCATCAAAGGCCTCGATTGAGAATTAACATCAATTGTTATAGTACTAATGGACTAGATAATAAGAGAGATCAAAATACATAATTTATAAATAATAGTGATTTTGGCACATTTTATGTGTGAAAAAAATTTTGTGTAAAATAAATAAAAATATTTGTTTGTTTTTTATACGATACTACATTTTTTAAAATGAATTCAATATATTCATTTAAGTTTTCACGAAACAAAAAAGTAATAATGATAAAATGATAATAATAGATGTATTGCTACTGTATAATTTGCAATTAGAAAAATTAAAGCATTATAGGAACATTATTGAAAAAGCATATCAAAATTGGGTTGATATTTTATTATTGGCTAATAATTTTACTATATGTGCTAAAATTTTTATATAATATATTCAATTGCTTTTCAATTGTCACTATAATTTTTTAATATTCATAATTCGTTTATTTAAAAATTTGAAACAGATGAGAGGTTTAAATGAAATAAAATAAAAAAAGAAAAAATGTAAATAATTTGAGATAAAGAAAATATCAAAGAGAAAGGAAAGAAAATAAAAAAAAAGTACCTTATCTATATCTTCTGAAATGAGGGTGTTTTAAATATAATATTAGAAAACATATTAAAAAAGAATAAATGCTTTATTAATATTAATATCAATATTATATAACTCAAAATGTTAAAAATAAAAATCATAATTCACCTAAAGTTCCAAATTTGCCCCCACGTGGGCGGTGGGCCCGGGCAAATCTTCCTCAGATTTTGATCCCATCGCGATTCCTCTTCCAAATGAAGGCATCAATTACATAATGCTGAAAGAAAAAGTTGTTCTAAAAAATAATTAAATTAAATTGCATTGCGAAAAAACTAAAATAGTAAAAGGGAAAGGTGTATTTGGAATATGTGACAAATAAAAGTTTTTTTTTTATAGAAAATAAATAAGGGAGTGTTTGGTTATGTTTTCATAAAATAATATTATTTTTTTAAAATATAATTCAATATATCTTTAAAAAAAAACCACACATTCTCCAATATATACATACATATTTTATTATTAAAAAATTACTCAATTTTATTTTTATAACAAAAATTAATAAAAAATATTGATTTGATTGTTACAATAAAAAATATTTTCCTCAAAATATAAATAAACATAACAAAAAATAACTTTTATATTTTTCAATAATTTGTTCTTCCAAAATACATAAAATATTAAACAAAAAAAATAACCAAATATTACCTAAAAGACTTGAATCACGTGATCGACTGCAATAATTTTGACTTTTTTAACTTTTAGTTTTATTGCGTATCCTTTTTTTTTTTTAAAATAAAATTTCCAAAAAGAAGCACTTTTACCAAAGACAAATGGTAATGGAGGACCAGCAATAAATATTGAGACAACAACGAGATGGCACATAGTTTTGCCATGGAGATTTGCAACATTTTCCAAGAAAGAAAAAGTATTCACAAAACAATGGGCTTTTTTAATTTCAAATATATATAAATATATATTATTTAATTACATAAAATTCAACATCTAATATAGAAAAAATGTTTACATACAACGATAATTTTATTTTTATATTAAAAAATATTCTAATAGGCAAAAAGGTGCAAAGAGATTTATATCAACGCCTTCAACTTTTTTAAGATTACGATTTCTTAAAAAAGTACATACGAACGTAATTTTTCATATATGATAATATATAATGTTGTATAAATTTATCATTAGACATGAAAAGCATATTTTACATAACATCATCACACTAGCATTTAAAGTGATATTAACATTTTAAAATAATAATTATATCATAATGAGTTGAGATAACTATAATTTCCCAACGGCTCACTATATTTTTTATTTTATGTATGTTTGTGGGATTGAATAATTATTGTGCTTTTATGGACATTTTATAAAATACATAAATATTGTTTAACAAAATAAATATAATTCAAAAATATGTATAAGGATCATATATAATTCGTTTATTAAGTGATACAAAAATAGAAGTTTAACGGTCTGTTTAGTTTTATTTTCAATTCATCTTTTCACATTTTTTACTATTTTACAAATGAAAATCATCACTTTTTACACATTTTTACCTAACATTATTTTTATTTTCAAAACATATTCTCCAATAATTTATATGTCTTCTCTTAATAACCTATATACCTTCTCTCTTTATTCTATTATTTCTATATCTCTCCACATACAATATATTAAAATCAATGTAATATTACATTTTCAAATATTTCATCAAAATATATTTTTATTTTCACATCACATAACTAATTTTTCATCTTTTGAAAATAGTTAGAAACTGAAAATGGCTCTGGAAATAAAATCAAACGGGACCCTAATCCTCACAAATTCTAGAAGATCGCATGCTCGAGGGTTGCAAATGAATACAAAGACAAAATGTTCTATTACATCATGAAAGTTTTCAAAAATATAAAAAAGCTCATCAAAGTAATATGATGTTTTCAACCCAAAAAATATATATTAGATGGAAAGAATTGAACTTTTTCTTCTTGTGGAAAAAGCCTTTGTGTGGCTTTGAGTGCCACCTCATGCATGCATCAATAAAGTTACTTGTTCTAAGTTGGATTTCCATATGTAATTATAATATTCTAATAAATAATGTTCAATTTGACCCAAAGAATAAATTATTAATCACCTAAAAACAAGCCCTTGTTTTGCTCTAATTTTGTTATCTATTGAATTTTCTAATACATAAAGTCAAAAATGCATGATTCAAATGATAGAGACCACTTTAAAAATTATTATTATTTGTTTGAACTACATTAAATATGTAGATATATGTAATTATATAATTCTTAATTGGTTTATATTTTATTGGATTGTTATTTATTTTTATTTTAATCAATTATAAATCTTATTTCGTTGTGACATACAATAGTAACTATTATTTATTGTAAAAAAGAAATTATCAATTATTACTAGCTACAAGTGCAAAAGTTATTCTAATATAATATATTCATTTTACTTTTACGTTATCACTAATGATACTTATTAGTTGAAGTCTACTCACTTACACACTGCATTATCCTTGATCATTCGATTTTATTTTTAAAATAAGTTGTTGAAGTGTTTGAACACAATAAAATCTTGGAGCTTATAAAATGTTAATAATGATAATTTTGTAATTAAAATGGTTAAAAATGAAGGAGCTTATTAAGATTTTAAAAATAAATTAGGGTTTTCTTACTTTTTTTTAAAAAAGCTTATAAGTTCTTAATATCTTATTTTAGGATCTTATAAATTTTTAAAAAAAAAATTACCAAATATTTTTTATCAACTTATAAACTCATAAACATCTTATAAGATATTTTGAAGAGCTTGTAAGCTCACCCAAACACTCTCTTAATTGTGCTATCTTTTAAACGAGAATACTAATTCTTAGATACCTTCTTGACATTCATAATTACCACCAACAACTAATTTATATATTTTCCCCCTTGTTAAGTTGCTCCTTATTTAGATTTCAACTCCTTAATATATATATATATATATATATTTACAGACATGCATTATCAACCACTTTACCTGCAGCTCAATTGCACAGTTCCTTACTCATTAAGTCACCTCGATTCACTAGGACTAAGAGGGTATTTGAATGAGCTTATAAGCTTGTCAAAATATCTTATAAGATGTTTAAGAACTTATAAATTGATAAAAAGTGTTTGATAATTTTTTTTAAAAAAAAGCTTATAAAATCCCAAAATAAGATGTTGGGAGCTTATAAACTCTTTTAAAAAAAGTAAGAAAATTTTAACTTATTTTTGAGACCTTAACAAGTTCCTTAATTTTTTACCATTTTAATTACAAAATTATCATTGTTAATATCTAATAAACTCCAAGATTTTATTTTACCCAAATATTTTAACAACTTATTTTAAAAATAAAATTTAACATCTTATAAAATATAAAAATTTATAAAATATTTAAAATAAACTTAGCCCAACATCCCCTCTAATTCAAACGACCATCTCAAATTAACCTTATTGGTTGTGTTCGAACTTATAAAAATTAAACCTCAACGCCAACGCTGACATCAACTAATACTCCATATATATATATATATATACTATCCCACCTCTCAATTCCATTCAAATATTTTTCAGCCACTATTCCATTAATTAATTAACATAAAGACATTGGGTCACACATGAACCAAGAATTATCATCATCGGTTGCCGTTGGCCGCATAAAAACTGCGGGCGGTTACAATTGGCCGCTTTTCTCACGTATATTAAGGCTTTGTTTGGTTATATTTTTTTGAAATAATATTATTTTAAAAAAATATAATTAAATATATTTATATTTTTTTTAAAATATACATTTTTTAATATATAAATATATCATATTTTTTATTAATTTAATATTAAAAAATTATTTTACGCATTGATTTGACAGTTACAGTAAAAAAAATATCTTTTTCAAAGCACAAACAAATATATTAAAAAATAACTTTCATATTTTTTAATAATTTATTTTTTTAAAATATATAATAAAATAAAAAATATAACCAAACACTACCTAAATTTCTTCTTTGTAGCTACTACCAAGGCCTACGTACAGTGTACTAATTTAGCGGTAATAAACTAATAATTAATAATAATTTTTGTCATCCATTTCATCATCCATACGTAGTCAACTCAGACAAAGCTATCAAATTACTGACTATGTGTGTTTCCGAAAATGAAAATCTAACAACTACGTTTTTGATTAGTCGCTTCCATAAAGTTTTGTCCGACGTCGCTGTTGCTTTTGGAGTTGGATTGATTTGAGCTTTGTGGTCAACATTAATGTTTGGCTTTTGACAATTGAGATGTGCATATAGCCACATATTGGGTTTCAATTTTGCTTATTATTTAAATATTTTTTAGATATATGATAAAATGGTATTTATATAAAATAGTATTTATAGTTGTTTGGTTTTGTTTTTTTGATGCATTTTTATTTTTTGGTAAAAAGAATTAGTAAAAAATTAGTTATAAGTGTGATTTCAAAAAAAAA
>JACGDI010005605.1:309118-325676 GCA_014898725.1 Jacaranda copaia
AATATATATGTTATTGAAAAACGTGTTTTGAAAATGAAAATAAAATGAAACTTGGTGAAAATGTGTAAAAAGTAATGTGTTTTATTTTTGAAATAATTGAAAATGTGAAAATGAAACCAAACAGGCTCTTATACTTTTCTATATAATACTCTGTTTTTAAATTATTTCAATATATTAATTTAAATTTTTACATATAAAAAATAAAAAGTAATGATAAAATGGTAATACTATAGAGTTAGTGGGTTTTAAATAGTAGTTATTGCATAAATTATAGTTATGAAGATCACAAGACAAAGATGAGGTTATTTTAGACATATCACTTGAAATTATATTAAATAGATGCTAATGCTTTATAAATAGTATAAATACAACAAGCTATTTTATTTTTTTTTAGTTTTACATTTTCACTGTTAAACTAATTTGAGTGTTACAGATTTTTTTTTTTAAATTGAACTCAGTGATCCTAACTATTTTTTTATGTTTTCAAGAATCAATTCCTATTTCAAATTGAATTGACCTAACATGAAACAACCCCAAACCAATCTTATTGGCTTTATTTGGTTGCAAACTCTCAATTTATTTTTCAACTCCCAATTCATAAACAAATAAGTAATTATAGCCCTCAACCCCACTCTCCAAAATACACAATTTATTCCAAAAAAATCCATACTATTCCCAACTCCACACCATTCGCAAAGTACTACATATTATTTCATCATTACAAATATATTCATATACTATCACTCACACAATCTAAATATAGACATATATAAATAATTTGAAAATACTTATTTCACCCCACAAACACAATAAAAAAGTCACTAATATGATATATTGTCCCCACAAAATACAATCAAACAAACTAATTTCTCCCAATTCATTATTCTAAAACACAAACAAACAATCATCACATTTCCCAACCCCACTTCCCAAAAACTACCCTGACAAAATTTTTTGACAAAATACCTCAATTTACAGCCAAACAGGCCCATTATCCATATCTCGTGCCCTTGAAAGAAATATTTTCCAATTCAACCAGTATGACGCCTATATCAAAATCAATAAATATTAGTTGCAATTAATCCATGGGTGTAGAATTGTCTTCAGACTTATTTTTTTGACTTGACTTCCTATAAAAGGGTTTTGAAGATTTGTATTTGGACTTACAAATCTCTTGTATGTAAGCCATACCACTTTCACAAAAGAAGAAAAAGAAAAAAGAAAAAAAAAAGGCATCACTTTGAAATTTTGTGTAGGAAAATTTTGGTATGTCCCCTTGTCAATATATTATGTAAGTGTGACTAGGAAATGTTCAGCCTTTAGGTGGAAAAAAAATTGAAAATAATAAATGTGAGGATTTACATTGGAGATTTTATTTAGTGGAAAAGTTATTCATGTTTATCACAAGGAATGTCCTAATAGTGTTAGGAAACATTAATGTTTAATAATTGTTGGATGCTATCTGCTGTCACTTATCTGGATTCTTAGATAGTAATTAAGATAAATATTTATAAATCTTAAAAAAATTAAAAGATATTCGTCTTTATCGATTTGTGACTACAAACCTATTAATTGTCGTTGTACTAAGTTAAATTGTTTATTAATTATTAGTCGATGTGGTGCTGTTTGCATAAATTTTGATTGTTATAGGATTGATAAATAATAAAATATTTATTTTTTAATAGAATTGATAAATAATATCATAATTTTAATAATTATTTGTCTGAAAAATAATTTTTGTAACAAAATATTAAAAGATAGAGGATATTATTGTCTAAACATTCTTAAAAAAATTTCCATTAAATTTTGACCATATTACTTATATTTGCTATTTTATATTGGGTGGTAAAGACATTTTTTAAAAGTATAAAATCAATGTATAGTGGCAAGTTATAAATTTTGGGTAACATAATGTAAATTGTAACAAATAATTTAAGGGTGTAGAAGGGTTTTCTTTTTTATATAGTGTATATATATATATTATTTTGTTATACTAATAAAACCTTTTAAAAAAAATAATTGCTGCAAAAATCACATAGCTTCAATATTATTAAAATATGAGATTAATTTCCATCATATAAAATAAATAATATTACTATAATAAAATTTATATTTTCCTGTAATTGATATTGTTGTCTACTTAAATTTATATTTGAGCGCATCCCGAATTGTTGGATCAGAATATAATTTATTTATTTTTTATTTTGGGAAGGTCATTTTTTATTTCGTATCCCTTTTTTCAATGGGGCGGGGGGAGCGAGGTGTTAAATATATAATGTGGAAAATTTTACCACGCACTAGCCGTGGAGGCTCGGAACCGAGCCTAGAGGCGGCTAGATGTTAACGCAATAACAGCGGCAAGATGACGGATCTAACCCGGATTATTGTCCCCCTAACAATAGCATCACCATCACGGCTTAGCCGGCTGACCCACCACGAGCGGTTGTCGCGTGCCGCATAGCCCACCCCTCCACGTGTTACCCTTCCTATCTGTCACCTCAAAACAGAATCCCCATATTTTCACATATTTATACTATTTATAGTATATAGTATATATAATATAATAATTATCTGTTTAGCTTTAAATTTCTAATTTATTACTTTATTTTATCCCATGCAACATTCAAATAATATTATAGAAATACCTAAAAATAATTCTTTTTCGAAAAAATTGATTGACACTTTTATGCTAGTCAAAATGAAATGTGTAGTTTTGATGTGATGTAATATAATAATAAGTGATAGTTGAAACGGTGAAATATATAATGTAATTTTAATTACCTAAATATCTTAATTTTTTTATTTTTTGTATTCCTTATTTTAGGTAATTATTAAGTAAATGCATTAGTGGAATGTTTAGTGATAGACTTAAAAAATTTTAAATTATTTTTATCATCAAGGAATGTGATATAATATAATAGCAAGTGACAGTTGAAACAGTGAAATATATAATGCAATTTTAATTACCTAAATATCTTAATTTTTTTATTTTTTGTATTCCTTATTTTAGGTAATTATTAAGTAAACGTATTAGTAGAAATTTAATGATAAACTCAAAAAAATTTTAAATTATTTTAATATCACCTTAATCAAAAGAAAATGATTCCTTTAGAAATTAAAGAGCATGACTCATTATGGTCAATGTATTTATTAGAATAGAGACCAATTTTAAGTATGTTACAATATAACATCTAATTTTTTAAGTTCCCAATTTATATCTCAAAGTTATTATTTCATTTTCTTATAGAACATTTTTTATAAAACTTGAATGGTTGAATAGGATTTTTTCCCAAATAATGTTTGCATTAAAAAAATTATTAATTCTTAACATATATTTTAAAGAAAAATGTTATTAAAATAATATATATTTTAAAGTACAATCTAAAACTTTATGATGCATTGGATGGACTAAAATATTTTTAGAATAAGATATACTTTGAAATTAATAGTAAGTAACAATTGTGATAGTGAAAGAATTAACACCACTTCAAATTTTCTAGTACATTTAATAATGCATAAGTTGAAAAATCGTTTAAGTAATTTGTGCAATCGCATCTATCAATCATCAAATGATAATTACTCATTTAGATATCATGAATTATTATTAATTATAGTCAATATATTATTAAAATATAAATCCAATTAAATTAATTTTTCAATAATTTCTATATGTTTTTAATTGATTAGTATCAACCATTTCACCTCAATAATGATACCACAATGCAAAATTCCTTATATTATATGTTTTAAATATAACAATTGTTTTTTTAAGCTCTAAAACATTATTTTAAATTTGTTGTTTTAATTCTTTTAGGGATTATTTCATATAAGAACTCATTTCTTAAATGATTTTTTCTTTTATTGCAAAAATCATCCTTTTTACTTTTAGAAATTGTCAATTTTTTAATAATTATATTTAAGAGTAATATTACAAATATACTAAAATTTCCAATCTATTAAACTATATCCAAAACTTTATGCTGAGTCATATAAGCTACAAATCTTGAAATAAGATATACTTCTAAAATAATAGTAATTGAAAATTCAGTTAATTGAAACTTAATGCGATTCTAATTACCTAATTATCTTATAAAATTTCAAATTTTTAATAAGCATATTAACAAAAACATTATTATAATATGTTGTAAAATTTTCTAAATAATTTATGTCATTACAACTATCTGAAAGATACCAAGTGGAATGTGATCGAATAACATAAGTCTTTCATATAATGTAGGAAGTTAGGAGTTTAAATTGAAAGAATTCCTAATGTACGTGCGTGCGTAAGTGTATATATATAACTATCTAAAAAATAATTTTCCCATCGAATATTAAAAATTCTAGCTCATAAATAGTTAATATGTTTATTAAAATTCAATTATCATTTTTATTTAAAACTCTATTAATCTAATTTATTAGTAACAAACATTTCATCTCAAATTATTTTTATTTTTTATACTTACATAATATTTACACAATCCAATTAAAACATCTTAATTCCAAATTCTTAATTAAAAAGATAATTTCAAAACAATATGAGCCGAAAGGTGGTCCCACCAAAAACCCACATGCCAGCAATACGTTTATTACGACGGGCTCACACTCCCTCTATAAATTCACCATCTCACCTCCTCACCCAAGCTCAATTCACACAGCCCACAACCAGCTCGCGGCGGCGTTTATTTTTTTCCTCCTGAGTATCATCAATTCATGCTCAACAAGATCTTTTCGGATAGGTTTCTTCATATCTGAACTCCATCTCGAAGTTTTCGCCGTCGTGAATAATAAGGGACTCTATCGAAACTCTTTTTATTTATACTTGGATCTATCCTTCCTTTTTCTAGATTTACCCAGCCGTGTTTTCACTCATTTCTTGAAATATCAATTTGAATCGCTTAAAATTTCTCCAGATCTGATTAACTAACGGTTGTAAATTCGTGTAAGTAAATAGAGAGATAAGATTTAAAGCCGTTGGTTGATTTGGAATTGTGAGAAAGATGTCGGCGGTGTCAGGATCCGGGATGAAAGGCGGTGGTGTAGTGAAGCCCGCCTGTGCTCCTAGTCACCAGCTGAATGCGGTGGCGGCTTTGAACCGGAGTGTGAACGTGTCGCGGGGATTTACAGGAAAGAGGAGGGTAAACCTGGAAAATAGATTTGTTCGTGGTGCTGCTCCGGATTTGCATTCAGGTTCGGAGAGACTGCATGTTTGGCAGAAGGAAGGCCCTAAGGAAGCACCGGCTAGGTCTTCGAAGCCACGGGTTGTGGTAAAGAATGCACTGTCTCAGGTGCCGGAAAAGCCGCTTGGGCTTTATGATCCGTCCTTTGATAAGGATTCATGTGGGGTTGGGTTCGTGGCGGAGCTTTCTGGTGAAAGCAGCCGTAAAACGGTAATATAGATATATAATAGTTAACTGAAACAAAGAGAGTAACTTTGAGTTTACATGTGTTTTTATATCTTAATTATTGGTATTTTGGATGTGTAGGTTACGGATGCTATAGAGATGTTGGTGCGCATGAGCCATAGAGGCGCGTGTGGCTGTGAGACGAATACTGGAGATGGAGCTGGAATTCTTGTGGGGCTTCCTCATGATTTCTACAGAGAGGTTGATTCTTCTTTGGCTTAGCTACAAGTTTAGTTTTGTCAATTTAAAGCAAATCAATTGGCATAAGGAGTTGAGGAATTCAATTTTATCAAGACTTGATTTTTGCTTTTTTCACTTTACTGTTTGTTGTTATATTCTGGATAAATGAGTGTTAAATTGGAGTTAGCTTTTGACATATCTAGCTTTTGAATGAAGATCTCATAAAGAAAGGTGAAACTGATTAAATAGATAAACTAATTATCTGGTTTGTTGAGGCTCTCGCCTGAATCTGTGAATATTCTTTTGCTAATATGATTTGGGATAAAATTTTTATGAATTTTGGTGCTGATGCTTCCTGTGTTTTAACGTCAGGCTACTAAAGCTGCCGGCTTTGAGCTGCCCCCACCTGGAGAATATGCAGTTGGCATGTTTTTCTTGCCTACTTCGGACAGTAGGAGGGAACAAAGTAAAACTGTATTTGCAAAGGTAATTTAAAGACTGAAACTTTTGGTACCTTTTAACTGAATTTCACAGTGTTTTTCGTTCACGATGATTTTTCTGACAAATATGGGTTTGATTGCATTGTAGGTGGCTGAATCACTTGGCCACACGGTTCTTGGGTGGCGTTCTGTCCCCACGGATAACTCAGGATTAGGCAAGTCTGCTCTGCAGACAGAACCCGTTATTGAGCAAGTTTTTCTTACAGCCACTCCCAGGTCGAAGGCTGATTTTGAACAACAGGTGTTTAATACTTGTTCTGAAAAAGATATTCTAACATTGGTGCACAAAGTTAAAAGGTTATGCTCTTTCTTTACTTGTTGCCATCCAACAATTCTCTTTGTATGCCATGGCAGATGTACATATTAAGGAGGCTCTCAATGGTAGCTATTCGTGCTGCCTTGAATCTTCAACATGGTGGAGTGAGAGACTTCTACATATGTTCTCTGTCCTCGAGGTTTGTTTCATGTGGCTGTGTGGATGTTGAGATGTTTTAGGTGCTGAAAATTTGGGTTTGACTTTTCTGAGTGGTTTTTGACAGGACTGTTGTCTACAAAGGTCAGTTGAAACCCAACCAGTTGAAGGAATACTATTATGCAGATCTTGGCAATGAAAGGTTTACGAGCTACATGGCCCTGGTAAATATTTTATCCATTCTCTGTTTTATTTCTCTGCTGACTCCATACTTCAACAACGAACAGCATGGGATCAACCGATTAACTGAAGCGATGCAAGGTTGAGGAATGACTTCTGAGGCATTGACGTATGAATGATCTCTTAAGTTCTTCCACACCCTTGATCACTATTTGAATTTGGATGCCAGATTGGATTCTTTGGGTGAGTTGGTAAGGAACCTCATTACGAAGTAAATAATGTTTGCAGAAACTTGGTGTTGTTCTGCTATGATCCACTTTTAAGATGAAAGCCTTTTTGTTTGGTGGAAAGGAGATTGTGTTTGGTCAAGGTAGCCTAGGTCCCCAATATGATTTCTATTGGCCCTCCCGACCGCTGTATGTAAAGTTGTAGTGCCCTAAACACAAATTTCATTGCAGAGAGTTTATTACTTCATTTGCAGTAGAATATCTAATATCTGCTGCTCTGAATTCTTGTTGCAGATACACTCCCGATTCTCAACAAACACATTTCCTAGTTGGGATCGAGCTCAGCCCATGCGTGTCCTTGGGCACAATGGAGAAATAAATACACTTAGAGGCAATGTCAATTGGTAGGTCTTTTGTTATGTTTTATTTCTTCATATTATCACTTTCTACTGGGTTCTGTCAATATTTGTTTGCTGGAAAAAAATAGTTTTGTTGCATTTGCAAGCATAGTTTTTTAATGGGAAACCTTTTTTCCTGTTGGAATTTGAATAGTTCATTTTTTAATGCCCACAATACCCTTTCTGATTCCACAATACAAAATTAAATTGATAAATATACAGATATTGCTTTACGTGTATTGGTGCTCATTCATCACGGATTATACTGTTGTGTTAACCTCTGTATGCTTGCTGTCTTTCTGTTTTTGATTATTGACATAAGCAGGAAAACCAATTGACTGTTGTTTAACATGTAGGATGAAGGCTCGTGAGGGTCTTCTAAAGTGCAAGGAGCTAGGCCTATCAAAGGCAGAATTGAAGAAGCTTTTACCAATTGTAGATGCCAGCTCATCCGATTCAGGTTGTAAATTTACCAAAAATTTTACTTCATGAGCTTGCATGTACATGAACTTGGCTGGGTTACTAATGATAATGCATGATGCTTCTCAGTACTAAATTGCACTACCCGTTTTTTACAATTAGTCTGTAATTACTGATTCTGGTATTATCTGATTTTTGTATGACTTTTTGGTCAGGTGCATTTGATGGTGTGCTTGAGCTTTTGGTTAGAGCTGGTAGAAGTCTCCCTGAAGCTATAATGATGATGATTCCAGAAGCCTGGCAAAATGACAAGAACATGGATCCTCATCGAAAGGCTTTGTATGAATATTTCTCGGCTCTTGTGGAGCCATGGGATGGACCGGCTCTGATATCATGTACGTATTTTTGGAAGATAATAATTTCACTTATTTGTGGTACTAGTTTGGTTCTTACACAATAATTTTGCAGTTACCGATGGGCGATATCTTGGAGCGACATTGGATCGAAATGGGTTACGTCCAGGGCGCTTTTACATAACACACAGTGGCAGAGTTATCATGGCAAGTGAAGTTGGAGTTGTTGATATTCCTCCGGAAGATGTATCCAGGAAAGGAAGACTTAATCCTGGTATGATGCTTCTTGTGGACTTTGAGAAGCATGTTGTTGTGGATGATGAAGCCTTGAAGCAACAGTACTCACTTGCAAGGCCTTACGGAGAGTGGTTAAAAAGGCAAAAGCTACAGTTGAAAGACATTGTGGAATCTCTTCATAACTCTGACAGGATTGCTCCTCCCATAGCTGGTGTCTTGCCGGTTAGCAGTACTTCCAATCTCTTCACAATCTTTTTATTAATTTTCTCAAGCTAACATGGATTACTGTCACAATTTTTAGGCATCTCCAGATGATGAAAATATGAAAAACATGGGAATTCATGGTTTATTGGCACCATTAAAGGCTTTTGGGTATGTGATAGCTTAATTTCTGGTGTGCTAGATACATCTTTGTCTATACCATTATTTATGAGGAAGTAATTGATGCCCTCCCTGTGCAGTTACACTGTTGAATCCTTGGAGATGCTGTTGCTACCAATGGCAAAAGATGGCATTGAGGCCCTTGGTTCGATGGGAAATGATGCTCCATTGGCAGTGATGTCTAACAGGGAGAAACTCACATTTGAATATTTCAAGCAGATGTTTGCTCAGGTCACAAACCCTCCAATTGATCCAATCAGGGAGAAGATTGTTACCTCCATGGAGTGTATGATTGGTCCAGAAGGTGATCTTACAGAGACCACAGAAGAGCAGTGTCACCGGCTGTCACTTAAAGGACCTCTGCTATCCATTGAAGAAATGGAAGCAATGAAAAAGATGAACTACAGAGGCTGGCGTAGCAAAGTTCTTGATATTACCTACTCCAAGAATCGTGGTAGGAAGGGCTTGGAGGAAACCTTAGAAAGAATATGTGCCGAAGCACATGATGCAATCAAGGAGGGTTATACTGCACTTGTGCTTTCTGACAGAGGTACCCAATTGTGGATCATGGAAATGAATGGTGTCTGGTTTCTTATGTTCTTTTGACATATAATTTTGTTTAATCAATTTAAGTGACATCTTCTTCTTTGATTCATGCAGCTTTCTCAGCAAAGCGTGTTGCAGTCAGCTCCCTCTTGGCTGTTGGGGCTGTACATCATCATCTAGTGAAGAAGCTTGAGCGAACCCGGGTTGCATTGATCGTTGAATCTGCTGAGCCCCGTGAAGTGCACCATTTTTGTACACTTGTAGGATTTGGTGCTGATGCAATTTGCCCTTATTTGGCTATAGAAGCCATTTGGAGATTGCAAGTTGATGGAAAAATTCCACCCAAAGCAACTGGTGAATTCCACACGAAGGAAGAGCTTGTCAAGAAATATTTTAAAGCTAGCAACTATGGCATGATGAAGGTCCTTGCGAAAATGGGAATATCAACTTTGGCCTCATATAAGGGTGCACAGATCTTTGAGGCTGTTGGCCTTTCATCTGAGGTGATGGAAAGATGTTTCAAGGGAACTCCAAGCAGAGTAGAGGGTGCCACTTTTGAAGCGCTGGCACTTGATGCACTTCAGTTGCACGAGCTGGCTTTCCCGACACGTGCATTACCACCTGGTAGTGCTGAGGCTGTAGCTCTTCCTAACCCTGGAGATTATCATTGGAGGAAAGGTGGTGAAATTCACCTGAATGACCCCCTAGCCATTGCAAAGTTACAAGAGGCTGCCAGATCCAACAGTGTAGCTGCCTACAAAGAGTACTCTAAACGTGTCCAGGAATTGAATAAGTCTTGTAACTTGAGAGGGCTTCTGAAATTTAAAGAGGCTGAAGTAAAGGTTCCTCTAGAAGAAGTTGAACCAGCGAGCGAGATTGTAAAACGTTTTTGCACTGGAGCCATGAGCTATGGTTCAATCTCATTGGAGGCACATACAACACTTGCTATCGCAATGAACAGGATTGGGGGAAAGTCAAACACTGGTATGTGCTTTGATCGCCTCTTTTTTATTTTCTTTTTTTTTCATGTTCTTTGGTAAAATTTCTTTATGCTGTGGAAGTCTACATTGCCTTTGGCTTCTAGATAACATGAAACTGCTCATATTTTCTCAGTTACTTTTTCTTCAAACTTGTTTTGCTTCCATTGCACATTCATTATTCAGTCTTCCATTTTGATCGCATGAAGTTTCTCGATGTTGTCTCAATTTGTTTTCATATTTCTGGATAGGTGAGGGAGGTGAACAACCATCACGTATGGAGCTTCTTCCAGATGGTTCAAGGAATCCGAAGAGGAGTGCTATCAAGCAGGTCGCCAGCGGAAGATTTGGAGTTTCTAGCTATTACCTTACAAATGCTGATGAGTTACAGATAAAAATGGCACAGGTATACCTTTTATATGTTGCCCTTTTTTATTTTAAGTTGGTCTTTCATGGCCTGTGCTGTTCCTATCCATCCTTTCTATTATCTCCTGCACTCGGGTCGGAACAACAGTTCCTTTTGTTTATGAATTTGCGTTCATGGACAGATGATGCCGTGTCTTTGCATCATTAAATGATAGCTGCATTTGGCATTTGGTGAGAATGTTTACTTCAAATGCTTTCTATGTGAAATTGTTATCATATTGGTAATTTTGGAGGGTTCATGCTGCAGGGAGCAAAGCCTGGTGAAGGGGGTGAACTTCCAGGGCATAAGGTCATTGGTGATATTGCTGTAACTAGGAACTCCACGGCGGGGGTTGGACTCATCAGTCCTCCTCCCCATCATGACATCTATTCAATTGAAGATCTTGCACAATTGATTCATGATCTTAAGGTAGTTCATGATGCTTTATCATTTCATGATTATCTTTTAATTCATTTAAGGTCTTTGAAGATGGTCCACTAACAATGATTTTTTCTCATGATTTTCCCCTTATAATTTGGTTGTATATCCTTTTTATTTTTTGTTCCATCTGATTTTCATGTTTTTCTTGCTGATATATTTTATATAGAATGCAAATCCGGGTGCTCGTATAAGCGTGAAGTTGGTTTCTGAAGCTGGTGTTGGAGTGATAGCCAGTGGAGTTGTTAAGGGTCATGCTGATCATGTCTTGATCTCTGGTCATGATGGTGGTACAGGGGCTTCAAGATGGACTGGGATCAAAAGTGCTGGTCTTCCATGGGAACTTGGTCTTGCAGAGACCCACCAAACCTTAGTTGCTAATGATCTTCGTGGTCGAACTGTTCTTCAAACAGATGGCCAATTGAAAACTGGAAGAGATGTGGCAATTGCCACACTTCTTGGTGCGGAGGAGTTTGGTTTTAGCACTGCTCCTCTCATAACGCTGGGTTGCATCATGATGCGGAAGTGCCATAAAAACACATGCCCTGTTGGTATTGCCACTCAAGATCCAGTTCTTAGGGAAAAGTTTGCTGGTGAACCAGAACATGTTATCAACTTCTTCTTTATGCTGGCAGAAGAGGT
Source organism: Jacaranda copaia (assembly GCA_014898725.1). Taxonomy (NCBI): domain Eukaryota; kingdom Viridiplantae; phylum Streptophyta; class Magnoliopsida; order Lamiales; family Bignoniaceae; genus Jacaranda; species Jacaranda copaia. The sequence goes on from JACGDI010005605.1 coordinate 320,818, forward strand.
AAGGGAGATCATGTCTCAGCTCGGGTTTCGAACACTCAATGAAATGGTGGGCCGTTCCGACATGCTTGAATTGGATGAAGAGGTTGCCCAGAACAATGAGAAGCTTAAGAACATTGATTTATCCTTATTACTCCGACCAGCTGCTGATATCAGACCAGATGCCGCGCAGTATTGTGTGCAGAAACAGGACCACGGGTTGGACATGGCTTTAGATAACAAACTAATAGATTTAGCCAAGCCTGCCTTGGAGAAAAGTCTTCCTGTCTACATTGAATCACCTATCTGCAACGTAAACCGAGCAGTTGGAACAACGCTAAGCCACAAAGTGACGAAGCGCTACCGTATGGCAGGACTTCCTTCAGGTACAATTCACATCAAACTCAGTGGAAGTGCTGGCCAGAGTTTTGGAGCTTTTCTCTGTCCTGGCATTACGCTGGAACTTGAAGGTGACAGCAATGATTATGTTGGGAAAGGCTTGTCTGGCGGGAGAATAGTTGTTTATCCTCCTAAAGGTAGCAAATTTGATCCAAAGGAGAACATTGTCATTGGAAATGTAGCGCTTTATGGGGCCACAAATGGGGAGGCTTATTTTAATGGGATGGCGGCAGAAAGATTTGCTGTTCGCAATTCTGGGGCTAAAGCAGTAGTGGAAGGCGTGGGCGACCATGGGTGTGAGTACATGACCGGTGGAACTGTTGTTGTGCTGGGAAAGACTGGAAGAAACTTTGCTGCTGGCATGAGTGGGGGCATTGCCTACGTTCTCGATGTTGCTTCCACTTTCCGATCCCGATGCAATCAGGAGTTAGTAGATCTTGACCCAGTTGAAGATGAGGATGATATTTTGATGCTCCGAATGATGATCCAACAGCATCTGCGCCACACAGGCAGCCAATTAGCTAAAGAAGTGCTTGCTGATTTTGACTCTCTTCTTCCTAAATTTATCAAGGTCTTCCCTCGTGACTATAAACGCATTCTTGCAAGCAAGAAAGCGGAGGAAATTTCAAAAACAGCAGCTGAAAATGCTGCAAAAGAAGCTGAGGTGCAAGAAGAAGCAGAGTTGATAGAGAAAGATGCTTTTGAAGAGCTTAAGAAGCTGGCAGCTGCATCTGTTAACGAAAAATCCAGTCAGGTAATATCAGCAACTCAATCCATAACATTTCCATCAGGTCCTAAAGTTTAGGATGAGACCAATTAATAGGTGTGGTGTGGAGGCATTTGTTGATAACCATATTAACCCACATGTCCAAGTCATGCAAATGTCTTTTGGGATGTTCACTGGTGCGCTGAATAATTACTTATTCAGAGTCTTTTTATGTTTTTTAGCTTATATTCAATCAGGGAAATTCTTGCTTTAAATAATTTACAGATGTTCTTCTGTAATGATACATGGAAGGCTCATGTTTTACCTATCATTGTTTTTTATGTTAGCATGTGAGCTCTATGAATCGGTGGCTTATAAAGCAGTTCCTTGGATTCCTCTAGTGTTCTAACTAGATTTTCTGAACTATAGGTTGCAGAAGATAAACCATTGAAGAGACCAACTAGGGTTCCGGATGCTGTCAAGCATAGGGGCTTTGTTGCTTATGAGCGAGAGGGCATGGCATACAGGGATCCCAATGTTAGGCTGAATGACTGGAAAGAAGTCATGGAAGAGTCTAAACCTGGGCCGCTGTTGAAAACACAGTCTGCTCGTTGTATGGATTGTGGTACTCCTTTTTGTCATCAGGTTAGAAAAATTTAGTGGGGGATGTGAGTTTGATTGGTATGTTTTTCTGGAGAATGCTGACATCATGTAATTAAAATGAAATGAAAACTTGCAGGAGAATTCTGGATGCCCTCTTGGGAATAAGATACCTGAATTTAATGAGTTGGTGTACCAAAACAGATGGCGTGAAGCATTGGACAGGCTTCTGGAGACTAACAACTTCCCAGAATTCACAGGCCGTGTGTGCCCTGCACCTTGTGAAGGATCTTGTGTACTCGGTATCATAGAAAATCCTGTCTCTATCAAAAGTATTGAGTGCTCTATCATAGATAAAGCTTTTGAGGAGGGATGGATGGTTCCACGACCTCCCTTGAAGAGAACTGGGTATAAATTTTTTCTATATATGCCATGTTTTTACATTGTCTTTATATTGATTGATATATTTTTGGGGTTTGAACAATACTCTAGTGTTAGTGCTCATGTTGGCTGTGAATATGTTTCACTTATTGATCTCAATTACCTGATAATTTCAGAAAAAGAGTTGCCATTGTTGGAAGTGGGCCTGCTGGTTTGGCTGCTGCTGATCAGTTGAACAAAATGGGCCACTCTGTAACAGTATTTGAGCGTGCCGACAGAATTGGTGGCCTAATGATGTATGGAGTTCCGAACATGAAGGCTGACAAAGTTGATATAGTCCAGAGACGGGTTGATCTCATGGAAAAGGAAGGAGTAAACTTTGTGGTTAATGCAAATATTGGAAATGATCCCTCATACTCTCTAGATCGGCTTCGAGAGGAGCATGATGCCCTTATTTTGGCTGTAGGATCCACGAAACCAAGGTGTGCAATAATGACTCTCTTGCAATTCTTAACAGGATATTTTAAGAAAGTCCAAGATTTATGTCATTTTAGGTTGGATTAACTTATGAACTAATTTGGCAGAGACCTTCCTGTTCCTGGACGTGACCTTTTTGGAGTCCATTTCGCCATGGAGTTTCTTCATGCAAATACAAAAAGCTTGCTTGACAGTGATCTTCAGGATGGCAATTACATCTCTGCTAAGGGCAAGAAAGTGGTGGTGATTGGTGGAGGAGATACAGGCACAGACTGTATTGGGACGTCCATTAGACATGGTTGCAATAGCATCATAAACCTAGAGCTTCTTCCTGAGCCACCACGTACCAGGGCTGCTGGCAACCCCTGGCCTCAGGTTTGTTTAGTTTTTTCTCCTTTCCTCCTAGCTGCTGGCTGTAGAGTTTGTCTGCTTATTTTGGCCAAATATGCCTTTCACTATAGAATTACCTAATAGAACTTCAAATTTTTGCCCTTTGAGGTTTTTTTGGGTGACCATTATAATTTACTTTGTTATTTCCGTGTGATGCATGCAAGAATGATATTAGTCACTTGCAACTGGAAAATCCTCTTTTTTGGCATACAAGATAACGAGAATAAGAAGCTGCTGATGGTCAATTTGGTTGATGACTGAAGTTGACAGCAGAATTTCGTAACAAAATGTTCAAGATTTGAGTCAAAGTAAAATAATGCATTTGTCCCGGCATAATATTTTCTTCTTCTTCCTCTTTCAGTGGCCTCGTATATTCCGTGTAGATTATGGGCATCAGGAAGCTGCTACCAAGTTTGGCAAGGATCCTAGGTCCTATGAAGTTTTGACCAAACGTTTTATTGGAGATGAGAATGGAGTGGTCAAAGGACTTGAAGTTGTGCGTGTCCGCTGGGAAAAGGATGCCAGTGGAAAGTTCCAATTTAAGGAAGTTGAAGGTTCAGAGGAGATTATTGGTGCTGATCTAGTCTTTCTGGCTATGGGATTCCTTGGCCCTGAACAGGTTAGTAACTGAGACAATGATATGCCATTAGTATAATTTTCCTTCTTTCTCTCCTTCATTGGATGACCCCTTTTCTTTTTTTGGGAGTTATTCCTACCCTCAATGCCGTAGGCACAGTGTGTGTGTGTGCGTTCTTCCTTCCTCTTCCTCTCCTTTTCTGAATCTGGGGTTGTGGGTGCATGGGGAATGACAGGATGGTTTTGATAGTTCAGTGTTGTGCAGTTACTGATTTGCTTTATTACCATCTCTTGTCCATTTCAGACACTCGCAGAGAAACTGGGATTAGAAACTGACAACCGATCAAACTTCAAAGCTGATTATGGCCGTTTCTCAACCAGTGTGGAAGGGGTCTTTGCAGCTGGGGATTGTCGACGCGGACAGTCTCTGGTGGTGTGGGCAATCAATGAGGGCAGACAAGCGGCTGCACAAGTTGACAAATATCTAATGAAAGACGAAAGTGATGCTAACCTCGTCACTGAAGAGCAGGAAGACTTTGTAAAGACACAGCAGGACAGCAACAGACGAACAGTAATGACATAGTTCGTTTCAGCTTCATCCCGGTCATACATGGTTCAAAACTAGGAAACCTAAATTCTCTTGTTCGGAGGCTCTTTATCGAAACAATCAAAGATTGACAAAGAAGCTGTGTGAGATCAGAAGAACCAAGAGAAGCTCAGCAGAATCGCCAGCCGATAGGGTTTTTGAAGAGGGACCTAGGATTTAGGATTCTAGTAGTTGTGCCTTGTTGTTTATAGGTAATAGTTTGATTGTTGGTGTTCAAGTGCTGGCAAGTTTGCCAGTCTGAGGGAATAAAACAATAATGTACAGGTCTGTCTGTCCAGTGTTTATGGGAAATCAAATCAAATATATTGTTGGATGTTAGGTTTTATCTTACTCTATTTACCATGTGTTTTTCCCAGTCCTGTTGAAACTGTTATGGAATGAAGTATTTAACTATTCTTTAGCTATGTTGCAAATACTTATTCTCTCAGCACTTCATCTGCATATGGTTCATTATTTTCCTCAAATTACTTTTGATTTGTCAGCCATTACAGATAGTGTTTAATTGGTGGGATTAGACTTTTGTCCATCAGGATACGATTCAGATCGACTTGATGCATTAGTAGGAAGCATCCAGGAAACTTGTGGCCAAGCCTGGACCAGATGATGCAACTTTCTGGGCATTTTCAGTTCCATTGAAAGGTGTGGGCCTGTGGGAACCAGAGTTATTAGCTCCATTTGGAGACTAGCACCAGACCCTTCCAGAAAGTTGACTGAAATTAGTGTTCTGATTTCTGAGTCTTTCTTTGA
>JACGDI010005605.1:325776-355879 GCA_014898725.1 Jacaranda copaia
ATTAGTAGACTCCTGCCCACAAGCCTCTACTCTTGCCCCTTTCAACTATTTAAGTCTTGTTTGGTCTTTCCCTTAGCATCTTCTCTTCATCCTCCTCTGGCACCACCAGGAATCATGATCAATGCAAACCAGACTCCAGACTACGCCCCCTCAACCTGTGTCAATATTCACAATATCAGCTACCCTTTTCGACTGAAAAACAATCCAGAATGCTATGGTGATTCCAGCTATGAATCAGAATGTGTGAACAATACCACCTCAATTTACCTTAACTCCCACTAATACTATATCCAAAAATCAATTACCACAGCTTCACCATTCGGTTGGTTGACGTTGCCAAACAAGAAGATTGCTGCTCTTTGACTCGGTATTTTCAATAACAACACAACTTCAGTGATGGTTATCCGTACAACATTCAAAGCTACAAGAGAATCAGTTTTGAACATTTCTCGATATAACATGAAACCCTCTTAACCAAAACTACTCATTGTGCCAAACATACATATATAACGGTCGGCCATCTAAATGTTTTAAATATAGAAAATATGTATACGAAATTTGAGATTCGAATTAAAAGAAGTGTATAGATAAAAGAATACTAGTTGTATTGTAGTTAAGGAGAGGAGTACATTATGAAGAAGCTATAGGCTATGTTTGGTTGTTTTCTCAAAATATAACTAAACATACAAAACATTTTCCTTCAAAATATCAAATTAAATTTTCAAAATTCGTCTTATGTCTTTCAATTATTGTATAAACTTTTCTATTTTTCAATATATACATACATATAATATATATTATGCATATTTTATCATTATTCTAATAATAAAAAAAATCATTTAATTCTATTTTCATCTTAAAAATTTAATAAAAAAGTATTGATAAGATTGCTACGTAGAATTTGTCTCCTCTAAAAATATAAACAAAAACATCAGAATTCCCCAAAATAATATTTTTATTATTTTTAAAACATAAACAAACATGCATCGCATTCTCCATTCAAATTTCGTATTCTCGATCTTTACTTTCAAAATTTATTATCCCAAAACATATAATTCATAAATATTATAATATTATTATTTACTATTATTGATTAAATAAATTTGAATTCATTTATCCAAACTCAACCTACAGTAATATATTACATAGAAAATAATAAAATCCGGAAAAGAGCAGGAAATTTAGAGAGAGAGAACTACAGAAAGATGATGATAGGCCTCTCCCTCCCCTCCCCAACATCCCCTTCGCTCAAATCAAACCGCCGCTCCCGCCATAAAACCTCCTCTGCTCCACCTCCCGGAACCATCAGCTTTGAATCACTCAAAAGCCGTCTGATTCATCAGGCAAACGTGGGCCGCGTCGAGGAAGTAATCTCCACCCTTCATCTCATGTCCCGCGGTAATCTGACTCCAGACCTCACCACCTACTCCGTGCTCCTCAAATCCTGCATCCGAACCCGAAACTTCGAGCTGGGTCAAGTTATTCACTCGAAACTCATTGAGTCAAGAATTGAGCTTGATGCTATCGTCCTCAACTCGCTCATCAGTTTGTATGCCAAATGCGGCGAGTGGAGAAAAGCGGAGGAGGTATTTAGTTCCATGGGTGAAATGAGGGACTTGGTTTCGTGGAGTGCGATGATTTCGTGTTACGCGCATAATGGGTTGAATTTGGAAGCAATTTTGGTGTTTTTTGCAATGCTAGAGTTTGGGGAGTGGCCGAATGAATTTTGTTTCTCGGCGGCAATTCGGGCGTGTTCGAATCGAGAATATGCGAGGATTGGGCTGGTGATCTTTGGCTTTTTGTTGAAGACTGGGTACTTCGAGTCTGATGTGTGCGTGGGGTGTGCGTTGATCGATTTGTTCGTGAAGGGGTTTGGTGATTTGGGCGTAGCTAAGAAAGTGTTCGATGAAATGCCTGATAAAAATTCTGTTTCTTGGACTTTGATGATTACACGGTTTGCCCAAATGGGTTCTCCAAGAAACGCGATTGAGTGTTTTTTGGATATGGTTGTTGCTGGGTTAGTTCCGGATCGGTTTACATTTAGTAGTGGTTTGTCGGCTTGTTCTGAACTGGGATTGTTGAATTTTGGACACCAATTGCATAGTTGGGTTGTCAAGAATGGTTTGTGTGTTGATGTCTGTGTGGGATGTAGTTTGGTGGACATGTATGCGAAATGTGCAGTTGATGGATCTATGCATGACTCAAGGAAAGCTTTTGATCGAATGTCTGAGCATAATGTCATGTCATGGACTGCACTTATCACAGGATATGTGCAAAATGGAGGGTGTGAGAATGAAGCCGTTGAATTGTATTGTAGGATGACAACAGAGGGTATAGTTAAACCAAATCATTTTACATTTGCTAGTCTGTTGAAGGCATGTGGAAATCTTTTTAATCCGAAATTGGGTGAACAAATATATGGCCATGCAGTGAAGTTGGGTCTCGCAGTGGTCAATTGTGTTGGTAATTCCCTAATTAGTATGTATGCCAAGAGTGATAGAATGGAAGATGCACGAAAAGCCTTTGAATTCTTATTTGAAAAGAATTTGGTTTCTTATAATGCACTAGCCGATGGTTACACTAGAAATATAGATTCTGATGAGGCTTTTGAACTTTTTAATCAAATTGAATATTCTAGTGTTGGTGTCGATGCTTTTACATTTGCTAGTCTTTTGAGTGGAGCTGCTAGTATTGGAGCAGTTGGGAAAGGAGAGCAAATACACGCTCGTTTACTGAAAGCAAGGTTCGAGTCTAACCTATGTGTCTGCAATGCTTTAATCTCGATGTACACCAGGTGTGGTAACATAGGAGCTGGATTTCAAATTTTCAATGAAATGGAAAATCATAATGTAATATCATGGACATCTATCATCACAGGCTTTGCTAAACATGGATTCGCGAAAAGAGCTCTTGAGTTATTCAAAGAAATGCTTGATTTTGGTGTAGAACCCAATGAGGTTACTTATATTGCTGTTTTGTCAGCATGTAGTCATGCAGGTCTAATTGATGAGGGATGGAGGCATTTTGAATCAATGTACAAAGAACATGGAATAAGACCCAGAATGGAACACTATGCATGCATGGTTGATATATTAGGAAGATCAGGGTTTCTAGATAAAGCCATACAGTTCATTCATTCAATGCCTTTTACTGCTGATGCTCTAGTCTGGCGCACATTGCTTGGCGCCTGTCGTGTTCATGGTAATATGGAACTTGGTAAACATGCGGCTGAAATGATCCTTGAGCAGGATCCAAATGATCCAGCAGCCCATGTCTTACTATCAAACGTGTATGCTTCAGCAGGCCAGTGGGAAAATGCAGCAAGAATTAGAAAAAGCATGAAAGAAAAGAATTTGGTGAAGGAAGCTGGCTGTAGCTGGATAGAAATCGCAAACAAGGTGCATAAGTTTTATGTAGGGGACACCAAACACCCTGAGGCTAGGGAGATATATGAAGAATTAGATTGTTTGGCGATGAAAATAAAACTGATGGGCTATGTCCCGGACACCAGTTTTGTTCTACATGAAGTGGAGGAGGAAGAAAAGGAACAATATTTGTTTCAGCACAGTGAGAAAATAGCTTTGGCATACGGTCTTATAAGCACAGCAAACTCAAAGCCCATCAGAATCTTTAAAAATCTTCGAGTATGTGGAGATTGCCATACTGCAATGAAGTACATATCAGTGGCAACTGGGAGAGAGATAGTGGTTAGGGACTCAAATAGGTTTCACCACTTCAAGAATGGGACATGTTCTTGTAATGATTACTGGTGAATGATTTCAAATCAACTGCAATATACTTTCCCACAACTTTATTAACAGGTATTTAAGAAGAGAATTATCGTATACACTTGTAAATTTACCTTCATTACATCGTTTTGCTCATCCGGATCTTGTTTGTTGGAATAAAACTAATTTGCATGCAGGGAGTGTGGCTACTCATCTTTCTGGCTGAGTATTTCATCACACCTTCGAGATTTTTATTAGAGGTGAACTTATCCCCATTAAACAAAAGCAGTGCTCTGATTAATCTTTCTGCAAAAAGTGGTGTACATAATGGCAAAAATGCATGTGAAGAGAACTCATTGCTTCTGTTTTTGCTCATGCAGCTGTTGGGTTTGATGAAGAACTTCTGAAGATAAAGATTTACTACAGACAGAGTTAAAAACCACTTTAGTTGAGAAAGATTAACTTATGATCTGGAATTCTTTCAAATTTTCACCTTTGGTGCTGTTCATGTAGCCTAGCAGACTGAAATTCTCACCAATATGGAACATTTTCTTGCATGGAATAGGCTTCCTCCAGTTGCTATGACTGGAGTTGTGGAGGACTTGGATTAGCTCATTGATGAAATATCTACTCTCAGTTATTCCCCTATGGAACATAAACAACCGTAACGACTGCAGCAGGCTTTGGAAAATTCTGATAACCACAAATTTGCTTCAGGATTTAGCATACGCAATTGTTGTATATTCGGACAGGTGAAGATGCTGACCACTGTATATTGCTGCATGGGGACCTCACAAAGCTGGATTCAGTTGAATATACTTGATGTGAGCTTGGAGTAATCATTCGAGACGATCGTACTCGATCTCTTGGGTTTGCTATAGATCAAATGAGTCATACGGACTAGGACCTTTGATGCTGAAGTCACAAGAAAGAGTTAAAGTCGCTAAGTTGCCCAATAAAAATTCTCCAAATCATCAGTACTATAAAAAATAAGAGCGAGCAAAATATAAGTTATTGAGAGTAATTTGGGTTTGCATACCAAAAAATATGGCGGGCATTGTGGGCAAATGTAACTTTTTATAAGGCTCCCTCCATCAATAGTACAAAGGCCACTTCATTATATGCGATTTGTTGAATATATGTATAGTTTTTTTTTTTTTTTGATCAAATATGTATTGTTATTTATACCTAGTTTTCTTTTTTCAACTAATAATTTCCATGCCTTTCCCTCTTTAATGTACTATTGACCTTTTTTCACATGACTTGTACACAAGTTCCACTTTATTTTTTATTTTTTATTTTTACATCCTTGATGATGTGTGTCCTATTAAGGCCACACAAAAAAAAAAAGAAAAATCCGAATTCTAAGGTGGTCCCAAACAAATCGCTATATCTTTATGAATGACAGGTTGTCACAAACAAATAATAGTACTTACGTGGCATCGAAGATATTACTACAACCAAGTGTTCTTTGAGAGCACTTTTTTATTATTATTTTAATGTAAATATCTTAGTTATTTATTCCATTAAATATTTTTTAATAGCCAACGCGAACCGACTTTAGGTTTGACACCATAAGTAACATAGTTTCAATAATTTCAAGATAACATAATAGGGTATAATTTATCTTCTAATTCTCCTATTTTATTAAATATTAAAAGGAATATTTAGGTTTTGTTTGGTTATATTTCTGCAAAATAATATTATTTGGAGGAAACATAACCAAATATATTCTCATTTTTTCTCTAAAATACATATTTTTTAATATATACATACATATGTTATATATATTTTATTATTATTTTAATATTAAAAAAATAACTCAATTATATTTTTACCTTAAAAATTCAATAAAAAAAGCATTGATTTGATGCTACAGTTAAAAATGTCTCCCCCAAAATATAAACAAACATATCAAAAAATAACTTTCACATTATCTAATAATTCATTCTCCCAAAATATATAATAAAATCAAACAAAAAAACATAACCAAACACTACCTTAATTTTCTAAAAATGATTTCTTTTTCAAAAATAATCCCATTATAAACTATGATGTAACTTAATTACCTCCAAATCTAACTTTTGATGATCTATTATATTTCAAAACCTATACTATTTTTGCTCTAAACATATCCTTTCCCCTCTTCTTTTCTTCTTCTTTTTTTTTAATTTTATATGTATACCATATAAAATGAAAAATCTTTTTACACTGTGAGACCACAATTTGATATACCCATTATACCCTCAAAACTACTTATTCTTTCTTTTATTTCTCCACTTTTTTTATTTTCCTACATAATTCACGATTAAATCATATATTCTTTTTAATATTAATCCCACGAAATCGATCATCCCATTATTTTTTAATTATATTAAATATTTTATTTTTTATTAATATAATTAAAATTAATACTATAACAACATAATTATATACATGCACGGATGAATAGCCACGACAATTAAATATCAACGATAGGCATTCCACTGGTTCAATACTATGTTTCGTCCAAAATATCCAAAAAAATACTACCCTAAATGAAAGATTATCATCTCTGACTAAAATTCAAGACTCAAATTCAAATCCTACGGCAGTAAATTATTCAAAGAAAAAGAAAAGCAAAAACTATCGGCAGCTGACACGACGTACGAGGTGAACGGCCACCTTAATAGCCATCCTCCAACACGTGTCCACCTAAGCGCCCCCACTCAGAATCCAACGGGTCAACATTCCCAAATCTTCCCAATGTACCCAAAGATACTTTCCTCCTCACCGACCCGCCACGTATCCACTCTACATCCAGAGATTGCCTATAGCTATCAGACACTGCCAACTGGGCCCCACTCAGAATCACTAAACCCCAAGTCCTCCAGCCAAGTGTCATGTCACCCAATCAGGACCGCCCACGTGATTCGGTGCACTGTCCCCCCTCCATTATTTTTACTTGACAGCCGCAATTCCAACCACGTGGCGGCAATCCCACTCCAGGTTTATTTAATGGTAGACGGGTGAGATTCTACTACATTTTTTTCTGCTTTCGCATGCAGCGTAGTTCTTCGTATTCTGTGCGTATTTTTATTTTTTTTGGGGAGTTCGTTCGTTGGTTCTTTCTTTTATTGTCAGTCTCTGGTTTGGTGAATGATTGACGATGATTTTCGATAGTTTGAGGCAGGGGTCCCCGGCGCCGGAGGGTGGCTGCCGCCGGCAGAATGATTTATCGGATTTGAGAGGTGGGGGTGCTGAGAAATCTAAGAGTTTTCGCCGGAAAAGAATGGAGCTACGGCGAGTACGGTCGGTTTCTCATGAAAAAACAGCTGGAGATTCGTTGGTTGCATCCGATCATGACGTCTCTTTGAAGAAAAAGAGATCGGAAGTCAAAAAGGAGACGAAGTTAGTCGAAAACGCGGTGGTGGTTCGGTTGCCGGAAAGCGACGTCGTCGGGAGATCTAGAGAAGTGACGTGCGTCTCGCATGGAACGATATCGGTTATCGGTCGAAGGAGAGAGATGGAGGACGCGGTGGCGGTGGAATTAGGTTTTTTGAGAAAAGGTGGAAAGAGATACGATTTTTTCGGAGTGTACGACGGTCACGGGGGGTGGCGCGTGGCGCACGCGTGTGGTGAGATGCTGCACAGGCTGTTGGCGAAAATTGTGGAGGAAGAAACTAGTGAAGAGATAGACTGGGAAAAGGTGATGGTGGCGGGGTTTAAGAAGATGGATGAGGAGGTGAATAAGAATGGCGCGGCGGTGGCGACGACGGGGTCAACGGCTGTTGTGGCGGTGATAGGAGATGAGGAGGTGGTGGTGGCCAATTGCGGCGATTCCAGGGCGGTGCTCTCGCGAGGCGGCGGCGCCGTGCAGTTGTCGGACGATCACAAGGTATATATACAATACATCAAATATGCATGAGATTTTCCTTTGTTTAATTATTAAATTCCAATTTTATTAATTCCTACTAATTTAATTATTCCACATATCATCATAAGCCCTTGGAAATTTGCCACGGACACTCCAAAATTAGCCACTTCCCAATCTTGGAAGCCATTTCCACTTGAAAATGAACCGAGATCCGCTGCTGGCTGGGGAATCAGTTATAATTCTCTTTACGCGGAAAATATATACATATATTAACATCAATTTGTTGGGTTTTTCTCCTTAGATGAAAATTGAATTGAATCATATAAAAGAAAATTGAAGAGATATTTAAGTGCTTTTGTGTTACTTAATTTTGGTTGGAGATATATCAATGTGAGACTTGAAGATATTAATTCACTAGTAGTTGAATAGCTTTAGATCTACTGGTATGAATTTTTCAGTTCGAATTAAAACTTAAAAAATTCTTGATTTATAGATAAGTATTGTATAAATTAAAAAAGCACTGATCAATTATTTGATGGTTTACTTATCTCAAAATCTTCAAACTAGGTTTACATAGAAGCAAAACTAGTATAGGCATAACTAAGCTTATTCCTCTACATTCTTGCAAGCACATGGGCCATTTTTATTTTTCTCATGAATTCCCTCTCCTTTTTGGCTATAGAAATGTGCATTGCTACTTGTAGATAAAATTAATAACAATTTTGGTACTAGCATAGCATGTGGATAGGTTTGATAATACTAAAAATTATTATTGATAAATGATCACCTTATCTTGAAATTTAAACGTGATAGAATACATATAAGGAAGGAGAGATAGATATTCAATATTTTTAACTAAAATGTCTCTACACAAGTGTAGATGATATCTTTTTTGGTAAAACTTGACGCGTGAAGCTTTTGTCTTTTCATAAATAATTAAAATTTATGTTCTTTTATTTAGTTAGATTTTGATATCCTATTGAATTAGAGAAGTAACCAACCCCAAGATAACTTTAGGCTAAAAATGATTGGTCAATTTGACTATTTCCTAATCTTAGGCAACTAATTATTAGTTTAGTTAATCAAATTTTGATTTCCAATACAAACTAGGAGATCCTACGTAACATTAATATGGTAAATGGTTGAATTTGGAAGTTAAGTGGTGCAAAAATTGTTAGAGTTTCAACACAATAAAAGTTTGTCAAAAGATAAAAAGAAGTGGGCCCAGTAATGGAAATGGGGGGAGGATATTCTTTTTCACATTGGCAGGAGAAAATCTTTTATATTTAGTTAATTACTCTACCTAAAGAGGATCTTATTTGCTTATTAATCAATTGTTAAAGGAGTGTTTGGTTAAATTTATGTAAAATATTCTGATAATTTTTTATATTTTATTAAATATTTTTGAAGTTTATAAGTTTCCTTCTTTTTTTTTTACATTAGGAGATTATTTAAACTCGAACTTTTGATCTCTCACATTATGTAGAATACTTATGTCAATAGTTTTGAAGTTTGTAAGTTATTAGATCTTATTTTAGAATAAAGCTGTAAGATAAAATTGTAGAACTTATTAATTATTACGAAGACTATTTTATAATTATCATTGTTGTTGGTGAGATCTTAAAAATTAAGAATCCCTTAACCTTTTCTTAGAAGGGCTCTTAAGGCCCTAACTTAATTCGGAAGCTTCTATAATTTTCTTTCAAGAAATTTACGAAACAATCCTTGACATTTAAACGAAGTGATATCCTTTGATGTTTGGCACTTTTTTCTATCATATGTCTCCAATGTCACGTCTTTCTTTATGGAATAAACTGTGAATAATTATTGTTACCATGTGATTTGTTTGATTAATTAATTGATCCGAAAAGGAAAGCTCAAGAGTGAAAAAAATGGATCTCATATGAGTTGTGGGAGCATACAAAAACTGAACTGTTGATTTTCTGCTGTAGTCCTAGTCCTATTGTGTTGATCAAATTCTTCCTTTTCCAACTCTCACAAACATCCACCAACACTTACATTCTGCAGCCCGACAGACCCGACGAACTGGAGAGAATCGAACTCGCCGGTGGGAAAGTGATCAACTGGAACGGCCAGAGAGTCTTAGGAGTTCTGGCCACTTCAAGATCCATAGGCGACGAATACCTCAAACCGTTTGTGATCCCAGAACCTGAAGTTAAAGTCCTCAACAGGACCAATAGCGACGAGTTTCTCATACTAGCGAGCGATGGATTGTGGGATGTCGTTTCCAATGAGGTAGCCTGTCAAGTTGTGAGGAGGTGTTTGGATGGAAACTTCAGAAGAAAAAACTCAAGGTTTCAAGATGATATGGAAGGCGACTCAATGTTGGACGAGATCATGAACCAAAGCCGGGCTGCTGAGGCAGCGGCTGTGTTGGCTGAACTAGCGATGGCTCGGGGGAGTAGGGACAATATCAGTGTTATTGTGGTGGGGTTGAAGTCTTTTGCCGTTGGGCGATTCGGAAAGGTTCCCAGCTAGCACAGAAGGTGTTGGATTAGTTAACTGAGTTGGTTATATAGTTGCCCGATATTTGAAGTTATATTTCTTCTTTATGTGTTATTTGTTTTTTTTTTCTTTTTAAAAAAAACAATTTTGGGTGGTATTTTAATATCTTTCTCTACCCGTTGTGTTCAAAATATCCTTCGTGCTTTTTATCCTCAAAATAAATTCTGAAAATAGTTGTTTTCCTTGTCGTCTTAGTTAAAGAGCGCTTGAATAGAATCATAATGAAAGTATATTTGTTATTTTCATCCTTTCAGTGAGTTTTATGAATTTATATTAAATTTGTGTAATTTTTACATTTTTTTATACTCAATAATTATTTTAAAATATAAATGAAGATAAAAAGAAATATGAATTAGAAAATGAATTTTTTCTTAAAACAAAAGGTCTATTCTAATGAAAATGACCAATAAGGATTATTTAGTTAGTTTTTTTTAATGATAATAATAATTCAATATCAGAAAATTAATTGATAGTTTTATGAAATAATAATCTCTTTGTCTGATATCGAATAAAATATTTTCATAGAGAACACTTAAACATAAAAGATGACTTGGGGAATGGCCGAGCTCAAGGGGAGGTGATGGAGGCGTGAATCATGTTTTTGAAGAAACGATAAATTGAGTTTTATTATAATTGTGAAAATAATTAATTAAATTTAGTTGTGAACTATTATTCTTTGATTGGGGTGGGGTTGAGCTTTTGAATTATTTAAATGATTTAAATTATTCAATATCTATATTATTAATAAAATATTTATCTATTTTTTGATGTGTTTTTGAATGATTTATCTAAAATATCTTTTTTTATTTTTAATAAGTAAAATTATGCAATAGTTATTATTTATAATTTATTTATTTTATGCCTATAATTATCATTTATAGTAATTTTTAAATTTTTAATACATTATATAAGTAATAAATAAATATTATTTTTATATAAAAAATTATTATATCAATTTTAATACTTGCATCAAATGTGTCAAATTACTAATAAAAAAAAAAAGGCCTTAGAGACCGTTTGTTTTTGTTTTCAAAGCCCTTTTCATTTTCTACCGAAAATGAAAACAAAAAGTTGTTTATCTCTCCCTCATTTTCATAGATATTTTCATTCTCAAAATATTTTTCCAAATAAACTTCCACTCCTTCTCCATTTTCACTTTTCATTTTTTTTCTGCTCATATTTACGTGATTTTTAATACAAAACACTATTATTTCCGAATACAACTCGTTTTCGACCCTACACAATCATTATATTTAAAAATATTTTAAACAATCATTATAATCATTATATTTAAAACAAACAATATTTTACTTTCAAAAACACTTTTATACCTAACTTTTTTATCATTTTTCACCAAAAATTAAAAAAACAAATTCAAACTTCGTATCTTCTTTGACAAAGTATTGCATAAAATTCAAACTTCATATCTTCTTTGACAAAGTATTGCATAATTCTTATAAATACCAAAACCAAAAACACACGAAACTTAAAAAGTAATTATGCCCAACTAACGGTCGTTGTGCCAAGTCAAAGTTGCTTAGGTGTCTTGTCCTTGTCAATACCATTCTTTCCAACACGTGTCACTTTTAGTTATAATTGATTAGGTTAATCCCTCTTACAATTTCTAAAACGTTTTAATCGTGAAATCGGGTTGGGCTGTGTTTGGGGTTACATTCCGTGGGGCCATTATTCGATGGGGAAAATAAAATTAAACATATATATATATATATATATATATTTTGTTTCAAACGTTTTCATATATATTAAGGTGCACCCATTATTTCAATATAAAAATAATAATTATTAATACTATTAGTTTATCAATACTCAAAATTTCACTTATCTAATTTTATTTATCTCATGCAAATATGGATATTCGATATTAGTTTGTTTATAGATTGTTTTGAGTTTTTAATTCCCGAGGTGAAATAAATGGGTTATTTTTCTTTTGTCGGAATTTTTTCCTTTAATCATATTGTTATCTCTACATAATTTATTTATTTTTTATGTATAATAGAAGAATGAAATGGTGCTTTTTCTTATCAAAATATAGTATTTCAATGTATAATCATAATTTATTCTAGTATAATATAGCAGTATATATCAAGAAAAATGAAATAAATGGACGAATTGAAAGTTCCGGATCAATTGTAAAGTATATGTAAGTTTTTTTAAAAAATATCTTATAAGTTTTTAAAATAAGATGCAATTTGCTGATGTGTTTTATACACAAACTCTTGAGTTTTTTTTGTTTTTTTTTTGTTTATAAAATTATTTTTTTTCATTTTAAATTCTTAATCTAGGCATTTTTAAAAAAAATATATTTTATAAGTTTTCAAAATAAGATGCAAGTCGCTGACAAGTTTTACACACAAACTCTTGAGTTATTTTTTCTTTTTTTTTCTAGTTTATGAAATTATTATTATCATTATTTTTCATTTTAAATTCTTAATCTAGGCAAAATTAAGGAAAATATGGAAAGTATGAGGTCCACATGAAATATTTTTTGTGACACTTAGGCAAATCATCCAAAGTAATCAAATAATAAAATAAAATCCAATTGCCCAACAACTATTAATTTTTTTTTTGTGTGTGCTCCTAGTGGTTGTGGAGGATCTTCCAAATGAGTCCATTAATGTAGATTCTATAACATTATAAAATTATTCTAAAGTACATCAACTAAGATTGGTTTATAAAAGTCCATTTTTGTTGATTCTCTTTGTATCCAATCCCAAGATTAATTAAGAATTTTGGGCATCTTTATCTTCCACAAGCATCACAAAATGTCTCTTTATCACAATGAAGTAAGAATAATGCCACTTATTATTAATTTTTCTTTTTTTTAAAAGGTGGGATTTGTCCATTATTGTTTTTATCTATAGTGTCAATATTTAGTTGGTTATATTGTATAATTGTTTAATTTATATATAAGTAAATTATATTACTTCCGTTTGAAAATTTTGATAGTATAAAGGGTTCATATTATTTTTTTGTTGTTTATTGGTTATTAAGATATATTTTTTCAAAAAACTAATTTTTTGAACTTTTATATTATATTTGAATTTTGCATTTTAATAAAAATAATGCAAAAAGAATATTCCCTTGCATTTAATAACGTAATTTTATTCAAATATTTTTATTTATTTATATTCATATTAAAATTCAAAATCTGAATACAATATTAACATCGATGTCTCGAATCTCTACTCATCCCCTAACCCATCTAAACTATGTTAGTCACTTTTAATTATTTTTATATATTTTATATTAAATTCGGTACATACATAAAATGTGTGAAATTATAGGTAGTAAAATAATCAATTTATCCTATCCTTTTGCTTTTAGATTATAAACTTTTATTTAAATCCTAAAAAAGTTTTGGTGCTTCTGATTGTATAGATATTAAGAAATTACGTTTTCTAATTAAAAACACATGCTAATATTAAAATAATTAATGAATTTTAATTATTTTTAAATTAATTAAAATTCATTAATTATTTTAATAATATGCTCTTTATCATCATTCATTGAGTCCCACACTACATTGACAATAATTTCTTATTTCTAATTCCATTAACTAATCAAATAATAATTTCTTATTCTAAATTAATTTAATTACTCAAATATTTAAAATCAAATAATAAAATCATATTAAAACATTCCATGATATGACATTAAAATAATAATTTTAATATGTTCAATTTTTTCTTTTAAAATCTCTACAATATTAACAAATCACATTTTTTTGTTTTCACACACAAATTAACAAAACAAAAATACATTAAAAATTATTCTAGAATAAAATAACAAAATGAGAATATATAATAAGTTACTAGTTAATCATTCGATCATCCTGCCATGTTCGCTAATCAAGTTTTAGAGTTCAAATTTATCTAATCAACTGCGTATGTTAAGTGACAATTAGCTCAATAGCATTGTTTTTATATTTATATGTATGAAATTTAAAATTTAAATTATAATTTTTTTTAATCTACAAATATTATTAAAAAAACTCCAATATATATATAAATAAAAATAATTTAAAAATAAAATTCATCGATATCTAATAGCTATTTTAACTTAGCCAAAAATGGTAACTACTAACCTTAGGAAAAAAAAAGTGAAAATCAAGCTAAAAATAGTAACATATAAATAAGTAAAAAAAAAAACGTTAATTTCAAAAGATAAATAAAAATAAATGAAGATAACAGAAACCACAAAAAAGAAACAAAAAATAAAAAGAAAAAAATTGATAGAATATAGAAAACAAAATGCTTTGGGAAGAAAAAAATAAAAAATAAAAAACTTCCACACTCTATAAATTTTCCTCCATTAGCGCCATTGTTCTCGAAAGTTCACGCACACAGAGCGAAGCAGAGAAGAAAGACAGTGAGAAAATTTTTGGTCTCTTTTTCTGTCTCCGCGTTCAATAGTATTTTTCCTGACTTCTTCAAGAGTTATTCATCGACTATAACGTCGTCTGTGCCATTTTTTGGTACAATTTTTTTCACAATTCTTTTTGTTGTCCACAGAGAAAAACAGGTATGTGTAATGCATTTTATGCGCGAAAGTGCGATCTTTATTTCCATCCTATTTTTTGATTTGGTGAATTTTTTAGGATTTTTTCGATACTATATTTTGGAAAGAAAATTGTTTGTTTTAGTTTCCTTGTGTTTCCCGGATTTTTCGTAAACCCTAGTATGGTTTTGGAGTTTAAATGCGGAGGAAAGGTGATTTCATGAATGGAAATTAGTCAATTCTTAAGCGATGGTCAACGATCCTTTGAATGCCATTATTATTTGCTTTGTTAATTCCTTTTAAATGCTGTGATCTTTTTGGGATTGTGAAATTTTTCTTCTTCATTTTTCTCATAAACTTGGAAATTTTTTATTGCGGGGTTAATGAATTCTACGATGATCAAATGTATGGTACTTATATTTTCTTTTCTATTTAGTTTTTTTAGTAATTAGGAATCAAGAATAGATTACCATACGTGAATATTAGTGCTTTTGGCTCTTTATCTGCAAATTTGGTTTTCTAGATTGGTAATTGGAAATTCCCATTAATGTACTTGTATTTTCTAGACTACAAGATAGTCATGCATCTTGTTAATTTTGGATAGTGATTGGGATTTTTCTTTAAGTTTAAAAAGGAAAGAGGTTAATTACGGTTTACACGTAAAGAATCTGCTGCTCTGTTTTGTGGAAATATTTTATTGCCTTTTAATTTGAAACGTGTTATTCTTTCTCTTTCCTTATCTTTGTGTTTGATTCCTTCAAAAAATTCGTTAGCTTAATTTTATTCTTTATATATTTGTTTCATTCCTTTTGCACAATGTCAAGCCACTGCTAAGTTGGCCAAAACCCTTCGATTAGATTGGACTTGCTTTCATGTTCTGCTGGTAATCATGATGTTTGAACATTCTGTGTAACTCCTCTTTGTTATATTCTAGTCTTTAATATTGTCTAACCAATATATACTTGTTAACTTGGCTAGTGGCATCATTCTTCTATTTTTTCTATGTAATCTTTGAGATGGAATGCGTATTTACAATAGAGCTAGTTTTTCTTTTTTTGAAATTTTCTATTTTTGAAATTTTCTATGTTTAATTTGGTTTATCTTCTTTTGGTGATCAGAGACTGGATCCACAGGAGAAAAGGGTAATATATGGAGGGCGGCGCAGGAAGAGGTTTGGAATGCCAGAGGACTACGGATGGGAGGGAGAGTAATGCCAATGGTTCCAACAAGACCATGGTTATCCCATCCTGTTGTGTGAAGGCTAGGGCATCTGACCCTGAGATCGATGCCAAGTGCCACTCAACAGTTGTTTCTGGATGGTTCTCTGAACCCGAGTCACCCTCTGGTATTAAAACAGATTTGTTCCATTCTTTCGTCTTTGGGGCGGGAGAATGGTGTTTTGGTGTTTTGTGCAACACCCTAGATTTTCTTCTGCTTGACTCCTACCATTTTGAGCATAGTTTTTGGTTTTGTATTTTAAATGGTATAGTGACAGAGTGATCGCTTGACGTTTATTACAGATAAAACAGAGGAGTATTTCAACAACCCAATGTGGCCAGGTATAATGCCTTTAGTCTGATTCTTTGTATTTTTTCCCTCCTCTCCTCTTGGTAGACGCTTCATTCTAATTCAAACAATAGATAGAATAGGGTAAAATAGATACACGGACTTGCATGTTTTTTCCCATGCACTGGACTTCTAATTTTAATTCTTTGCCTTCTCCATATTGGCATAAACAATAACTTAGTTTTATTCAACCTAATTATTCAAATGGTCAGATTTCTGGATGTTCTGAACATATCTAATTGTTTGTTGCATAATCGAAATTGCTGAAATTGATTCGCTGCTTTTTGCATGGCAAGATTTGGGTTGATTGGGACGATGTGTGACTTAAGGCACTTTAATGGGTAACCTTGGTTATCAGATTTCCGCCGTGTCTGAAAATGAATGTTACTGTTGTATTTTTCAAGCTGAGGCATGATTAGTTCGACTTAGCAGTATGCAAATCATATTGGTTAATCCTGCACGATGGCATGTTTGCAGTAGTTCAAATAACCTTTGTACTTGTTACATGCTTCAAGTAGTTTCTTATTTAACCAAGGCATGTCTTCTTGTAGGAGAAGCACATTCCTTGAAAGTGGAAAAAGTTTTGTTCAAGGAGAAGTCCAAGTACCAGGAGGTTCTTGTTTTCCAGGTTCATCATCTTTGACCATGCATCAATTTGTTGTATAGCTCATACTGAACTTGCTCTTTCCTTTCAGTTCTATTTTATTATATTCTTTACAGTTTGTCTTCTGTTACTTTTGCAGTCTTCAGCATATGGGAGAGTACTTGTCTTGGATGGCATTGTTCAGTTGACTGAGAAAGATGAATGTGCCTATCAGGAGATGATAGCCCATCTCCCTCTTTGTTCCATTGAATCCCCCAAAAATGTAATTCCTAATTTATGTCTCTTCAAATCTGTTTCTATGACATTTATCTTGCTCCTTTTCTTCTGTTTTGTTTTGTTTCTAAGCTTTCAAGTGTTGTATTAAAGCTTGATCATTTCTTGTTGAAAAAGCAGCTGTTGCTTTTGCATGTGATGGTTGTCATATCCAAAAAGGAATTGGCTGCAACAAATTTGTTTTTTGCTCTCTGTTTGTTTGTTTTTTCTCCACTTTTCTGCTAGTTGGATGAATTTTGTCTTATGAATTTTAGATCTCCAATGCGCACATCCACTGATAAATTCTGTCGGTGAGTACGCCTTAGATATGCCATTTGTGAATGGTTCCCATTGTTGTCAATCTGGAAGATAATTATTTTTAGAGAATTCAGGGTGATTACTTAGCATGCCTCTTGTGCTGAATTTCAATGGCTTTGCTGTCTGCATAGGTTTTTCTTACTCTTTATGCTGATATACTATTTTTTATGTCCTGGTTGTCTTCCTGGAAATGTAGGTTTTGGTGGTAGGTGGTGGTGATGGTGGTGTTCTCCGGGAAATTGCCCGTCACAGCTCTGTGGAGTTGATTGATATTTGTGAGATAGATCAAATGGTTATAGATGTGAGTGATTGATTTTGTGCCCTAGTAGTTCAGTAAATGTTGATGTCACACTCCTAATTGTATTATTGTTTTCTGGACTACAGGTAAGCAAGAAATTTTTTCCACAGTTAGCTATTGGTTTTGAGGATCCTCGTGTGCACCTTCATGTTGGTGATGGTATGCCTAAAATTTATCAACAGTGCTTGATGCTTTTGAGGCATTTTAAAACATATGTTGAAAATGTTTATGTCAGATGTTAATGTGAACTCAGTATTCTTGAATGTATTGTTAGATTTGTACTTCTGTTTTTTGTTTCCTTTCTTTTCCTTTTTGGATTTCATTTTCAAGTGTGTAGTTGCAAGGTTTTCCCTTGGCTGATGGGTATAATATCACTTCATTGTTAAGGAGTTTTAATTTGATTCAAGCAGTCTGTTTTGCTGTATGCCCTAGACTCCCTCTGGCTTGTTGGATATGATGTAGCCGCCCTAACCATTCATTCAGACATTCATATTGGCTCAAATGATATTTTCAAAATGTACCAATTGGTTGCATTGAGCCAGTCTGCTCGAACGCATATGCTGGTCTTTGCTTTCCTTCCAAGGATATTGGAACTCAATTTTAGGTTCTTGTCTTGAAATGCCACTGAACATGAAGAATTTGTCATGCTCTGACAATTGCTATCGGTACTTCCATTTATCTTCAATTAACATTCCATTACATGCCTAATAATTTGTGATTTTGACAGCTGTTGAATTTCTGAGGCATGCACCTGAAGGGAAGTATGATGCAATTATTGTTGATTCATCAGACCCTGTGGGTATGTCTGCCCCCAGCAATTGTGCCTGGATAATGCTTACTTGTACATTCTTAATTTACATTGTTTTAGGATACTTCTCCACATTTATTCTGAAAGATATTGATTTTTTTCCTGATATCTATCTTAAAAGTCCATCTAGACCAGCTACAGTTTTAAATGCATTTGTAAATGCTAAGTGATTGGGCAACCTCTATAAAGTATCTGCTATGTAATATTCATCTTATCTCAAATATGTAGGTTGGGATTTGATAGTATTGTTTTCTTCTTGTCTAGTTGCTTTTGCAGATAAGATGACTCACACAATCCAAGTCTACAATAATAAGCATATATGGGTTTTGCTTCTGTGCAGGTCCTGCTCAGGAGCTTGTGGAGAGACCATTTTTTGAGACCATTGCCAAAGCATTAAGGCCTGGCGGTGTTCTTTGTAATATGGCAGAGAGTATGTGGCTTCATACACATCTGATTCAGGACATGATTTCCATATGCCGTGAAATATTCAAAGGTTCTGTTCATTATGCATGGGCTAGCGTCCCTACATATCCAAGGTAGAACTTTGCCTACATCTTGTGATTAACCAAGTTTTTGTGGTACATATTATTCTATTTTATTTATTGAGAGGAGGTGTCCCTTCCTGTAAATTCTTATAAAATTTTCATTGTACCACGTGCTATTGCAAGGAAATAATGTTCTTATAGTTTCTGTATCTGGTTCTTGCAGTGGTGTTATAGGATTTCTGTTATGCTCAACCAAAGGACCACCTGTTGATTTTGTGCACCCTATCAATCCTATTGAGAAGTTAGATGGTGCGCTTGAGTACAGACGGCAACTCAAGTTTTACAATTCTGAGGTAACTTCTCTTCTATCTAAGCATTGAACAAACTTCTTTGTGCACTCTAGCTAGATATATCTTCAAATAAAGTAAGATTCGTATATTGAACAAACCTCTTTGTTTTAGCTTTTATCAATTGTAGTCTTGGTTGGTTCTCATGCTATATCGCTTCAATAGATACTGCATAATTATCTCTAGCACCCAAATTCATAACAACTATATGCCACTATGCCAAAGTTGTAATCTCACTTGAAAAGTTGATTCATGTCACTTAGAGGAGATTCGCTTATAGTTTGTGTATAAATTTGCAGATTCATAGAGCTGCCTTTGCATTGCCATCTTTTGTGAAGAGGGAGGTGGAAGCTCTTCGGGATTGCTCAACTTCATTGCAAGAAGTGCACGTATAGTAGTTCTTCCTTTGTCTCTTTTCCTTATGTGCAGAGGCATATGCATATATTGGAGGGGTAAACACAATTTATTACCATTACTTGTAAGAATTAGATATCAGAATGACCATTGAGGTTCTAAAAAGTGTCGACTAAATGCAAAAATATAGTGTGGATTTTGGATTTGGTTTTGGCTGATGCCTTTGTCATTGGCTAATATCAGTTGTTTTCGCCCCTTATTATCTGCCCTGCCCAACCCTCGATTACGATATCTTAATCGCAAAGGGAATAACTGAGTTTTCATGTTCTTGTGTATTGATTTTCTGGCTTCCTAACGAAACCATGATAACAAGCCAAGCTAAACTTAAAGAAGAAATTCCCATATGCTTTAGGGAAAAATTATCCCATGACTATTCCACATCATGGAGTGGATTTATATCTGGACTTGAAATCTGCTTGCTGGTCAGCAACTTGGTTTGCAAAATGTCCAGCCTGTTGTTGCAATACTTCAAGTACAGGAACATTATGTTTGCACCTGAAGGACCTTAATGTCGAGAGGCCAAGATCTTGCAACTTGGCTGCTATGAACTGTAGGATTATAATTTTTTTATTTTTTATTTTTCATTTATACAAGCATGCATAAATGATCTATTAAGGCTTGCTTGTTTATAAACTCCCAATATATTTTTCAATTTATCAAAATTTAAACAAACAAATAATACACATTCTCAATCCCACTACCGAAGTACATCATTCTTAAAAATACCCTTATTATTCACTTTCTAATATATTCTCCAATATTAACTGTTTGTCATAAATTGTTTTGTTCACATTACACATATATATATTACTATTCATTCAATCTATATATACGTATATATAAATGCTTTTAAAATATTCATTTTATCCTACCAACTTACCAAAAATTTATTAATGTGACGTCTTATTCCATCATAAAACACAAATAAATAAATAATTTTTTCCTAATTCATTTTGTGTCTACTTTCAAAACACAAACAAACTCACATTTCCCAAACCCACTTCCCAGAATTCATTCTCCCACAATTTTAGGAGAATGTCCAAATTCACATCCAAACAAAGCTTTAGTGTTCAAACATGGGACCTAGTACATATAAATGTGAGAACGATGCTGCTAAATCAATTAGTCACTTAACAGCTAGAGTATAAATAATGATATGAAAATATGACCAATAGTGGTTAGAATGAAAATATTTTTGTTATTGAATAATGTCTATAAATTTCATGATAACTGTCTAAAGATTTGTGACAAGTGATCCAATGAATTTTTGTTAGAGCAACAATGCGTTGGTCTGGTTGTGATTAGAGAAACAAAGGACTAAATTGATTTGTTTCTATTGGTTAGCTCCATTTATATCAGAGAAATTAGAAAAAGGAATCCTTTTGTATGCTTAAATGTTATAGGCATTTAATAGAATAATTATCGAATTCGATTATAAATAGTTAAATCATATATAATTCATATTTTTTAGAGGTGTGGATGAATAGAAAGAATATAATTTTGTAGCTTGAGAAACTTCACAAATGACAACAGATCTTCTAGAATAGCTTTTAGTAATTTTTGATATGTGAAGATGCGTTGCTTAGTGCTTCATTTTCTTTTATCATTCGAAAATACACGAGAAGCTCCCGCATAAAAGGCTTTGGAAATTGTTATCTATGGGCTCATGTGTTGGCCCAATGGGCTCTCGACCCAAACTCGAATGTTCGTGAGTTTACAATATATGTAAGGCTGTTAATGGATCGAATTTTAATTTGAATTCGATTCAAATTTTAGAATTTTTATTCGATTAAAATATCTGATAGATTAGATCAAATTATAAATATTATAATTTAAAATAAGTGAACCGGATATGAAAATAAGTAATCCGATCCATTAAAAATTAAAATTCAAATTTTGAATCGAACAAGCAAGGCATTGTTTTATTGGAAATAAGGGCTAAATGCTTGTCAGCTCCCATATTGAGGTCTTGTTTGTTGTATTAAAGCCAACACAAGAGTTGCGATTGCCTAACCCTTCTTTTCAGAGTCCCTCAAGCCATCTATCGATAAAATAAAAAGTTTGTTAAAAATTCAAATATGATTTATATTTACTTTATAAATATAATATTTTAATAAAATTAAAAAAACATAAATTGGGTCGAATCGTTTAATTGAATTTCGAATATCTATCGAATTTAGATATGGTACTGACTAACAAAAATTTTATAGGATTTCACGTTGAATTCGGATATAAATTTTAATAATTAAATTTAAATATAACAGATTCGATACAAATTTGATTGTTGACAGCTTTAAATGTATGATATCTATTTTTGTCAAACTCAGTCCATCAAAACCATTTGTTCATTGAAAAGATAAATAAAAGAAAATAAAATAAAATAAAAATGGTCTATAGTTCACACGACTTAAACGAAAAGTCACACTTGTGAGGATTCTATGGTCGCCTTAGGACTCGTGTGCATTTATTTTCAAACCCTATTTTCACAAATTTTACTATTCTAAAAATAAAATCAATTATTTTTTACATATTTTTATTCAATATTATTTTAATTTTTATTTTTAAAATATATTATCCAATAAACTATGTATCTTATCCCAATAACCTATATATCTTTTTTTTCTATTCCATTATTTCTATATCTTTCCACTTATAACATATTAAAACTAACATAATTATTGCATTTTCAATATAATTATTATATTTTTAAATATTTTATCCAAATATATTTTTATTTTTACATCACATCCCATAATTAGTTTCCATTAATTTAAAAATATTGAAAACTGAAAATAGAAATAAAAATAAATCCAAACGGGGGCTTAGATTCCATCGTACCCAACAGAATCTGGCACGCGTCCTCCACACTCCCCCCTCCCATCTCACCTCTCCTCTTTAAATAAATTGAATATTTTTAATATCCACAGAGTTTATTCATAGTTAGATACACAAATGGAGAGAAAATTACTGCGTAAACAGACTCTCGGAAGCTCGTTATGATTGTTCTGGAGGCTTTTATTGCCGCAGCAGGTTCATCGTGGTATGTTTTCTCTGTGTGAGTGGGCGTGAGCAAAATACTAATTCGTTTTTTTCCTTTTGTTTCCTGTTTTTGGTTTAAAATTCAATTCATTTCGATGAATTTCGTTGAATATTGTGTGTTCAGAAACCCGGAAAATCATAAATGCTGAGCCTGTGTGAGGATTAGGAATAGTTTTTTGGGAATTTTGTTGGGATTTGGAGACGAAGTTTTCATTTCTATGGTCTTTAGAGAGGTTGGGGTTTTGGTGACTGACCGGAATTTTCTGTTTTCTGTTTTTAGGATTTGAACAGTACCGAAATTCTTTCTGTTGTCTAGTTATACGAGTTAGAAATGAAATCAAATAAAGTTTTAAGGTTGGAAAAATGAGCTTCAAATGAACTAATTCAAGCCCTTCGGCGTGATTCCTTAAATAGATTTGGGTATCAATTAGTTTTCCGAGTGAATGAGCACTAACGATTTGATGAGCCCTTTGTATGGGGAAGAGCACAACACAAAGAAACCTTTTCAGTTAGAATTGTTCTTTGTTTCAGCAAATCCTTGTAAACCACAGTACTATGCTTTATAACAGGTAAAAAAGTCTCTCTCTTTTTTCTCTGTTATGAAATGTCTAATCTAATAACTTCATTTGGTTTTGCAGACACTATAATTTTGATAAGGATGATAGGAGTTGTTTCGGTTTGCTCTATGGCTGAACAGACAGCCTTACTGCATCATGTGAGTATTCTTCTCCCTTGATGCTTTAGGTTGCTACATGATTTGATGTTGATGTAGTGGTGTAATTAGCACCAAGTTTATGTACTTCTTGCTAAAAAGTTGTTCTTTGGTCAAGCATTTGCACCTACCCATCAGCTTATTTCTAGCTGGAATTTGATGCATTAACTTCAGATGACTTTAGACAGTTCAACTGAGTTACTGAGCCTAGGAAATTACTTTTTCTTCTGTCATGCAGGGGAAGTTCCCTGATTTCTTATCACTCACCTTATATGGGAATTCTAACCTTCCATGTATATTTGGCATCGAAGTTCCAGCTCGTAGAAACCAAATGTTGCTTTTGCAAGGCCGAGGGAAAATCACCCCAAGAACTGCTGTGTATAGTATGCCAGCGGAACACAATGATGCTCATGGACGGATCTCACCTCACATTAATGATGATCAAATTTTTATCTGTCCTGCAGATGGTGGGTTCTCTGAGAAGCCCAGAAAAGAAATAGATGCCTCTCTGGTGCAATCAAGTACCGATCTTCAACCAAATGTTGCAAGACAGAACCAAGAGAGTATTCTTGATAAGTTGAAGGCAGTTCAATTGCACATTCTGGCAATGGAACAATGGAATGCATCAAGGCTTAAAATATGTTGCCGGTAATATGCTGTTACTTCTTACATTATTGCATTTTGTGTTTCCAAGTAGTGCCTCGAATTGATGCTGAATGAGCTGAGGATATTTCAACAAATGTATATTGCCATTAACATGAACTCTTATTAAATGGCAGAAATTACTCCGCAAGTGCGACAAACTTATTGCACTACTTGGCACTACAAAGCCTAGATATAGAACAGATCAGAGAAGAGCTTTCTTCTGTCGGGCTTTTGAATTTAGAGACTGTAAATCCACATGTTCTTTCAAGTCTTTCAGCTTGTATCCAAATGCTAAGTAGCTCAAGATCAGATTCCCTTGTTGGGGTAAAAGTTTCTGGTGATGGTTTTCCCTTTCATAAAAACTTGGGCGATCAAAATTTGGACCTTCAAGTGACTACATTGATGAAAAGAGCATCTTGGAATAGGGACCTGCTTCTGGGAACACTCCAAGGCCAGAAAATGACTCATATCATGGTAACAGTTGGCCAAGAGGCAGTTGAAAACGATACACATATAACTGATCTCATCAATTCTGGGACCACCATTTTTCGTATAAACTGTGCACATGGAAACCCAGAATTATGGAGTAAGATAATCAGCAAGGTGAAGAGGTGTTCGCAACATCTGGAGAAACCTTGTCGGATCCTCATGGACTTAGCTGGACCAAAGCTTCGTACTGGAAGAATGAAGGACGGTCCATGTGTGGTGAAACTCTCCCCCAAAAGAAATGCATTTGGCAGTGTGATACACCCAGCTCATGTTTGGCTGACCCCACGGGGAGCAGGTCCTCCACCATCTCACCTATCCCCTGATGTTATTTTACAGGTGGATGGCCAAGAATTTCTCAATAAGCTGGAGGTCCATGATTCTGTGAAATTCTCTGATGCCCGTGGAGAACGGAGAACTCTCAAGGTTTTAAGCAAGTATCCTGTTTTTTCTGGTGCTGGACTCATGGCTGAGTGTAGCAAGACTGCTTATGTTGAGTCCGGCATGGCATTGTATATTAAGGCGAAGGGACGAAAATCTTCAGTTGGATTTGTGGTTGATGTCCCCCTTACAGAGCAATTTGTTAGACTGAGAGTTGGTGATTTACTAACAATATCTCGAGATAGTTCAGATAAGCAGGACACATCACCTTGTTCCGCAGTTGGTGCACATAAGATAACTTGCCCATCTGGCTATCTATTTGATTCAGTCAAACCTGGAGACCCCATTGCGTTTGATGATGGAAAGATATGGGGTGTTGTTAAAGGAACTAGCATTTCAGAAGTTGTAGTCAAAATCACTCATGCTAGTCCTAAAGGTTCTAAACTGGGCTCTGAGAAATCCATAAACATTCCCCAGAGTGATATTCGGTATGAAGGTCTCACTTCAAAGGATCTCATGGATCTCGACTTTGTAGCTGCACACGCTGACATGGTGGGCATTTCATTTGTGCGAGATGTTCATGACATTGTTGTCCTGCACCAAGAACTTGCAAAGAGAAAACTTTCAAAATTGGGGATTGTATTGAAGATTGAAACTAAAGGTGGATTTGAGAAATTACCGCTATTAATACTAGAGGCAATGAAATTTCCAAACCCTTTAGGGGTGATGATTGCTAGAGGAGATCTTGCAGTGGAATGTGGATGGGAGAAGCTTGCTGATATACAGGAAGAGATTTTTGCTATCTGCAGTGCTGCCCATGTGCCAGTTATTTTAGCAACACAGGTTCTGGAGTCGCTCGTTAAGACCGGCGTGCCTACTAGAGCAGAGATTACGGATGCAGCCAACGGAAGGAGGTAAGCAGTTGGATGACTTTTGATTGCAACTTAGAATTTTCTGTTCCACTTATTGTTTTTGTGCTCCACTTGTCTGGAAAGATATAAGCTGAACTATAACAAACCGAAAAATTACTTATTGAGAAAAGAATATTCTGGGAATGATTGCTTGTGAGAAAAGAATATTCTGGAGTGATTGCTTGCTTGTGAGCATCTTTCTAGAATTTCTTCTCTGTAACACATTTTCTCTTATTTCATCTTCAAATTCTAAAATCATTTCATTTCATTTCTTAGACTTAATTTATCATAAAGTCAAAATAATATCACACCTACTGCAATTATACATATCTATTTCACTTCCGAACTTATTCTCAACAATTATTCTCATTTGTCTGAACTATTTATCTCACTTTTTTCTGTTGAACCGTGTCCCAAAATGAGATGCTGAGCAATCACTACCAAATCCCAAAGCCATTCTTCTTCTATATGATCAGGATTATATGTTTGCTAGTTATCCTGGAATTGAAAATTGAAGCAATAAATACTCCTTTTTTAAAATTTTTAAATTCCTTCTTTGTGTCACAGGGCAAGTTGTGTGATGTTGAACAAGGGGAAGAATGTTGTGAAAGCAGTCTCTGCTCTTGATACCATTTTAAATAGCCAGTACACAAAGGCAAAAGCAGAACTGAAGCCTCTCATGTTATCCTCACAGGTAAACTAGTTCACGAAGTCCATTCGATGCAATATGTAACTTTCATGCATTAGCATCTGTTTTCTCTGTACAGTGAGTGTGCATGCAATGTAAATCCCTTTTTTTCTTGACTTCTGATGACATTTAGACACAAGTACAATATATTTTCGCCATCTAAAACTGATCGACTCGCCTACATTGCTTCAATTTTAGGCTGAGGATTGTCAAATTTACACATTTTCACACAGCAACAGCAATCAAATACATTGACAAATGTACTTATGGTGAAGCTCCAACCATGATTCATAACAAGAAATACTATGATACAATTGTATGAAAGGATAATATGGATTATATATTAGTCATTTGTCTTCAGCTGTGAAATCTGGTTCAGCAGGCTTTTGAAGTAAAATAGGGGGTATCCTCTCCAGCATCCTTGTCTTTCTAGTCCTATTACGTTGCAAGGCTCTAAGTGCATTAGCCGCAAACCTAGAGGCATAAATGGTTGCACCCAAACTAGGAGAACTCCCCCCACCTTTAGCCAACGCATCTTGCAATCTATTTTCTTCTTCACAGAGAGACTCTTCTAGCTTCTTTTTGCAGTATCGTCGCCATGCTGCTTGTATAAAACAAGCTGCCCAAGTCCTCCACTGCTGTGAGTAAAACCTAAAAGTATGGCGCAGCTGTTTACTATGCAGTCGTCGGAATTGGGAGGCTACAAACTTCAAATCATCAGCCATTAGAGCAAATGCTTCTACTTCTGATAGGGTTTGGACGGTTCTAGTGGAGATGGGGAGATTAGAGGATGAGTGGGGGTCCAGAGCCCAAGTCAAGAGCTCTTCACCACAAAAGTCACCCGCTTTTAGATAATCCGAGTTGAAAAAGCCGGTCCTTCCTCCATTTGTGGTCACGGTTAACAATTTGCCACGCATGATAAACAGCATCTCGTCGACTGGATCACCCTCCCGCACTATGTAGCTGTCTTCAGTGTAAAGTACTGGTTTTAGACAGTCGCACATTGCATCTAGGAGTTGATCATCCATTTTCTCAAACATTGGCACCTGAATGACAGCTCAAAAAGTTAATCAATTTCTAGTTTTCCAATCAAGTGAGACAGCAACTTTTTCCATGATACAAGAATGTAACATGGATATGATTAATGATAAGTGTATGCCCTATCCAACAAGAACCCAATGCAACTAGATGCCCGAAGTGATTCGAAAGGAAAAGGTATGAGATACTCCAGTGGAGGAAGGAACTTTCTGTGCATTACCGGGATGGCTATGAGAACAAAAGCAATTTGAAGCGCCAGACAACTTCATAGCCTACAATCCTTACTTATGAAACTGTTTTCAAATGGTCCGGAGATCAACGAGAAAGGGCACATATGCTTTCTAGCAATTTGGATTCTCCTTTCTTCCTGTCAAATTGGGTTGATTTGGGGACACAAGAGCTACCAACCCTAAGTTGACAGTTATCTCAATGACTCAACGCAACAATTTGCTGTGCAGCTCTAAAGGAAGTTCCTTTTTGCAAATAGAAAACTACAAATTATTGTAACAAGTCTAATTTCTGTGAGCAGCCGGACTTCTCATATTGTGTATAATTACTTCAACCATGATGACAGTGATGGAGGATGGAACTAGCATGAACTTGTATTCACAATTTCCTTTTGAAGATAGGTACCATAGCAAGTTAGGTTTCGAGAAGAAACTCACTCTTTTAAGCAAAGCCAAACAGAGGTGTCGCTTAATATCTCTTCTGAGGTCCTTGGGAAGATTATGGGTAAGATTCTCTTCATCAACGCCCCTGGTTTCCTGCCATTTGTACTGCTCATACCTTCTGATTCGCTCCCTCAAACTATCAGGAAGCAAACGGTGAGACATCCATTGCTCTGCATCTCGTCTTTTCACCCGCATCTCCTCCAATCTCATCGTTGTAGATTGGAGATATGTCTGTCGCAGCAATATTTGCAGTTCATTAGAATCTAGTTTAAACAAAGCGGTCACACAAATATTGCCTGTCTTAGTCAATCATCTAAGAGGGTTGAAGATTCCTAAGTTCAAAATGTCTTCTATAGAGAAGCAGCTCACTCACCTGCATATTTCCAATCAGAAACGAGAAAAGCACCAAGCCGGCTATAGATATTAAAACAGCAAAGCAAATTTCCCAGACAAAGGTACTTGTTTTAAGATTCTGGCCCAAGGAACTGCAATGTTAGACAAACTGGATTAGAAAACTCTACAAGCAAAGTATAGATCCACCAGTAGCACATCTAATCTCCAGAATAAATTGAGGCACCTTGACCTCCTGTTGTTCACATTTTTGGAACCAAAAATTGAGAAATCCACCACAAAATAAGGAAAACAAGACGAAAATTCCACAACTCAGCAAGAACGACTACATTTCAGCCAAGAGGATAAAGGGTTCTAAGTACTTTAATGTATCATACAACATCTAAGAAATATAATGTACTTGACATTCTGTAAGGTTTGTACCTCAAAACAAGAGTGCATCGGAAGGCAGCTATGTTTTGATACGACAAGAAACCACCAGCCAATGGGGGTGCTATTTCTAAGAAGTACCATTATGTCATCAACATGCAAGCATGTTAATCTAGGAGGGACATACCTTAAGTTCTGCAGCCCCCACCAGAAACAATAAAAGAACTTCTGAGGAAAATCTTTTGATTCAACAATGCCCGATTGAAGAGCTTCAAGGAATATCCCAAAGTCAAAAAGTGTAGCATTAGCAGCCTGTATAGGGCAGGATTGATTCAAAAGTTGACTGATTCCTGTATGATCAGCGTCGCAATAAAATGAAGCATTTCTACATGCAGATTCATGCCCACATGCTCTCTCCCAGCAAGTAGTTTCACGTTCTATTGAAAATAAATACCAAAAGGCTCCAAGCATCTGACAGAGGAGCAAAAACGCAATGATAAGGAGACAATAAGTACATTTAATTAGCAAAGGAAGTTTACCAATTTGTCATATATTTTGAAGATTCACAGTCCCCAACCCACCAGCAAGGTTTACCCTAGACCCATCCCCACTGGCCGAGAAAAGGTTAACAATGTAACCCCTAAACTTATCAACCTCATACAGTATGCATAAAATGTGTATGTATTATTGGTGCACAAAAATATATTACTGCATAAGGAAAAGACCTACCCTCATTTTTTTTACCTGTATGTATAAATAATGCACTAGACTATATTCATATACTATGTATAATAGACAGATTAGTTTTGCTCTGAAGATTTGCAACCATGGCCTACATTATTCTCTTTAGCATAACCAAACCATCCTCATTTAGGCTCAAGAATGTGGAAGGTTATAAAAAACAATGTATCCAATATTTGTTCCCTGAAATTTTCCAACATAAAGAACCAAAGGAAGACAACTGCAGTTCAAAGATAATAAATAATTCTTAGTTTTGATTTTGTATTCCTTCAGGTTGTCCCTGATTTCTTATTGTAATTGGATTGTGACTATTTTGATTTACTTGTTTCTTGGGTTCTAACAAAATTACCT
>JACGDI010005605.1:360808-408159 GCA_014898725.1 Jacaranda copaia
AAAAAAAAACAAAATTCTTTTAAATGTCCCAAATAAATAGAAGACTGATTAGAGTTGCTACTATTAGAAGTTTTAAAATTGATTTAGGTCGTAGGATGAGATACATAAGATCGTCCCTGGAAGCAAAAGGCAAATGCCACGTGGCCGCTCCTCATTCGTCGCCAGATTCAACGCAATGCTCAATACTTGCGTATTCTCTCTCTCTCTCTCCCCTCCAATCCACATTCAAATTGCGTCTTCGCTCAATGATTTCATTCAATGATAATTACAATCCTTAGGTTTTTAAGATTCCATAATAATGAGAAATTTTTGTTAGATTATTCGTTGCGAATTGGTCATATGTTCTCTTCGATTCGCCAGCTGAATTTGGAGGTTGAGAAACGAAGTGATCGAGCTGGAATTGTTGAAACGTAAATTGTGCGTGTAGTTTTTCCAAATTAGACTAGTTATTGAATAGAAAATTGTCAGATTCTTTGTCGTAATAATGGTGGTGGATCGGCATTGCATGATGTGGTTTTCGCAGATTGAAGAGCTAGTTAATGTGAACGTAAGAGCTGCTTTTTTCTTTGTGTTTTTGTTGATTTTTGTCAGTTCTTTTAATCAAAAGCTGCTTGTTTGTGACGTGCATGGGATTGAAGGAAATCAGATTTAGCATTAAAGAGTAATGCGTGTACAGAATCGTTTGATTATTAAAAGAATACTAAAATAGAGGAGGCAAGTTCGAACTGAGCTACTGTAAAATAATTTGAGGAAAGAAAATTTGAAGTACAAAATGATGACTTAATTGAGTTGAATATGATTGTTTGACGGAGTGCGAGCTTTTCAGTTATTTTATATAGAGGAGGCGAGTTCAAACTGAGCTACCGTAAAATAACTTGAGGAAAGAAAATCTGAAGCACTCGGAGACATGCAGAACTCATTTTTTTTTTGAAAAAACAATGAATATATAGAGCCATGATACATTTTGGAATATAGTAAAGGTAAATAGACTCTTTTCGTCCTCTTTTTGATGCCTGCTTGTATATTGCTTTCCTGCTAGCATATTTTATTCCAAAGGTAAAGCCGAGCCATCCATTTGGAGTGACTTTACCTGGAGTTGGATAGTGTGTAATAGTTTTCATCGATGGGAGTGTTCCAGACTTTCTCCTTACCAGTCTGTCGTCCCAGCCCTTCTGTCTTCCTTTTCTAATAAGGGTAGTTTCCATCCAGTTACAGTACAATTCTATTTTTAAAATGATGACTTGACTGAGTTGAATATGATCGTTTGATGGCCATGCGAGCTGAAGATTCAAACTTTTCAGTTGTTTTATATATGAGCAAACGGAACAAAGATTTCTTTTCTGGATTACATAAAAGAGAATAGTGTTTGCAGATGTTTACTTAGTATGGAGAAAGTATATCTTGTAGAAAAAAAGTATGATGTATTTGGCATGTTAGGCCATTCCACTGTCTTTTTGTCATTTTCACTTATTCTTTATGCTTCCTCTTTCTCCAGTCAAATTCGCACTTTGCATAAGAGAAGCGATGAGGATATTTCCTCTCTCTGTCTTCTTTTCCTGTTCTTTTTTTCAAAGTTTTTGGTGGAATTGGTATCAAAATTTAGATCAACACATTCTGCTTTTTATGTTATGTGATAGTTTTTGGAGGTATGTAAGTCTTTGGGAGAGACATATTGGGAGATACACTAAGGCAAGGCAGTTTAAACTATACCCATGGAAGTTTGAATGTCACTGGGAGCTTAACTTATTGCAAAAATGAGAAAGATTATGTTGGATTTTGGTGCAACTGCTAAAGGTATTACTGCAGAAGGATGACGATGATGACTATGCCAGTGGAGGATGGAAGAGGTGATTGAATATTCAGGATTTTAAATTAGCTTTATATCTGGTCAGGTAGCTATTTCATTTTGGAGGATGCTCTTTTCTTTTAGTCTATTTTGAATGCACTGCATGAGACTACTCAAATAAGTTTTCAGTTGTCGTTTTTCGCAGTTTTACTAGGAAATGATCCCAAAGAAAGTCAGTCAATATATGTAACTTTCGTCATTCTAATTCAGCATCTCTTATGAGTAGTCAAGCTAATGTTTTGGCAATTAACAAATAGCCTTGATGGTAATTGTTCCAAAGTAGAATTTGAATTAATCTTTGTTAGTGAGATTATTTCCTGTTCTGTTTTTTCAGCAATATATGTGCTGTGACAATGAATCTGTACCTTCAAATTTTCCTTTCCAGTCTTCTAATTGAGGAATACTGTGTTCCTGTGCATGAGAGTGCACTGTGGTTCGCTTCCTGAAATGAGTGAAGGATTTCTTTTGATAATGCTGGATTGGTTCTAAATGTTTAAATTGAGAAAAAAAAAAAGGTTTGTTCCTTACATACTTTATATGAATTAGGTCTGCAGCATAACTAGGTTTAGCTTTTATTTTGTGTATCATAAAAAAAATACATGCTCAATTTCTTCTAATGCCGGGAGAAGAGAAAGAAAGCCATTCACATAGACCATGTGTGGCAAATAAACAAAATAAATAAATAAATCCCACCTGTAATGTGAAGAAAACAAGACAATCTGAGATGATAAGCGAGCACATATTTAGAATATCTTGCAATTATATTTGTTGTCTGCTATTGGAAAACTACGATATGAGTTTGTGTCGCCTAGCATGGAAATGAACACTTCTGCTGGCTCTGTTACTATTTTTCTGATGTCCAAGACATTTCTATGAATTTCTATTCTGATTGTACTTCCAGGTGTTTCATGTTTTAGATGATTCAATCCCTGACTTTGTATTCATATATCCTTGTTGACGTGTGTTTTACCTTTTGTTACCCCTCAAAGGAACAGAAAAGGAGTCAGACTATGTATTAAGATTGTTGAGTGATGTTGTAAGGAAACAAGCATTGCATAAGATATGTTCTCTATTTAACCTCCCTTATCTGTTTCCTCAGTTATATGTATGAGACATGCTCCATTTTTTACCAGCTGCAGCCAGACTCATTTTGCTGTATTACGGATTAGTTGAAGTTACTCACAAAATGCATTTGGTCTTTCTTAAACAAAAGTCTAATTTGTGCTGCTGAGGTTGTTGCTTTTTATGTTATATCATATATGAGTATGGTGATGATGTGCTTATTATTGTTTGAAGTCATATTTACTTTTTCTTTCCTGATTGGCGGTGAAGATGGAAGACTAGGTTGTGGGTATTCCAGTTCTAGAGGAAAAATGGCTTGCATGGAGGACTTTTACGACATTAAATCCTTTAGCTATTGTGAAGGGAAGTACTTTAGTCCTCCCCCTATGAAGATGGGATTGTGAATCTCCTTCAGATATTATGTTGACTGTATTAATGTGGGCCGCTTAAATACTTCCATGGTGACAAATTTGTGGTATGATTGATATTTGTTAGTGACTTGTTACTACACAATGACAAAGTTACTGTGAAATTTTATATTTCATGTTCTTTATATAATGCTTATATTTGTATTTATTCTCTTGAAAACACGGTCAGTCAGTAAAGTGATGTTATTGTTGTAGGATGAACTAACTTCACAATTCTGGACAGGCATCAGCTGGCAGAATGCTCTGCCACAGAGATGTTTTAGCCCTTGAAAACTGAACAGTGCCTGCATGCAAAAAATTTGATGATTATTGAGCATTTCTATGCACATAAAAATTTAATTGGCACAAGGAAAATGATCTATGACATGCAAGTACTTTCTCAGGACTGGTTGACATGGCTGGTTAAATTAAGAAAGTGACATCAAACTAACTTCCATTAAAATGTTTGAGTACCATTTCATATATAATACATCAACGCAACACTTGGGTTGCTGGTGAGGTTGATGATTATTTTAAGTTCTTTGATATTCTAGACAAACTATTGAGGCAATTTTCTTGTTTGACAGCAACTCCGCTATCAGAAGATCATAAATCAAACAGAAGTGACGGGAGGAAGAGAATTGAAAGTGCTGGAGGTGTTGTGATGTGGGCAGGTACGAACCTTCTTATGTATCAACTGTTATGTTTACTGGCCGTCTTTGCAATGTGGCGAGAATCTTCCTCTGCAACTGGTATCTTGCGGGAAATATAGCAAGGCTGTGTTCTATACAAGTCAAAAAGAGTTTTTGCTCATTAGTTTCTTGTCAAATCAATAAATGGTACTTTCGCTTCTTTTTTATCAACAATAAGATAACTGACAATATCTTTGATGCAATACATGGAGTTGTCTTATCATGCTTGACATCACATGCACAATAATGGACCTAATTGATGGAATAACAGATCTTCCTCCAATTTGTGTATTTCCCTTTACATCAAATTTGTCTTGTGAAGAGACAGTTGTGTGTGTGTGTTGGGGTTCTTCTTCTTCTTCTTTTTTTCCTATTCTTTTCCTCCCCCTCCTTTTTTTTTTTAAGTGAAAATGTCTACAGGAGACGAGAAAAGAGAGAATATAAGAAGTTATCAAGTAGCATTTGTGAATAACTCTCTAATAAACAATTTTTATATACTTAAAGCAGCCAACGTCCATTATTGCTAATGTGTCAGGCACTTGGAGAGCTGGTATCTTGGCCATGTCTCGCGCTTTTGGCAATCGCATGCTGAAGCAATTTGCTGTTGCTGAACGTGACATTCAGGTACCCCATAGAATTTTAATCAGAGAGTTCAATTACTTTATGTTTATAAACCTTATTCTTCCAAAATGATGAACCACCACCCATGTTCAGAATATAATGTGATTATGCAAAGTTGAGGTTCATCAGTCCATGATGATAAGTCTACAGATCAGCCATGAGCCAAAGCCATACTTCTCTACATACGGTGATGGTGCCACAGTTAAGCCCATTTTGTTGGACCCTCACTCAAGAAATTCAGTCAAAAGAGTTTACCCCTTGATGACCTCAGAGTTATCTAATTTAGAGGTTCATCAATTTTTCTTGTGACTCTACAGGAGCAAGAGGTTGACCAAGATCTTGAATTGCTAGTGCTTGCCAGTGATGGACTCTGGGATGTTGTACCTAATGAGGTAACTCCTTTGATGGATGACAGATATTCATTTATCAAATCTTTAGTTTTCTCCAGGCCCTTTTGAGTGTATTCATTCAGTTTCACCTTTTACAAACTGGTGGTTGGATATTATTAACAGACCCACTTTTTCATCTCCTTATTACATTTAATGGATAAGGAAGTTATATGCACAAGTGACACACATAAAAGAGACAGAAGTTATAAACATGCGATTTTAACAAATTCTAATAAAATTATGCCTGTTCCATCAAAGATAAGGGTATAAACACAATAATAAAAGATAACTGAAAAATATGCTTTTAGCATTGTTTTAGATTACAATATTGCTCATTCTCATTGTTTAAAAAATCGGATCGGACCGGCTGGTGAATTGGTTCCTTTTTTTTTTGAAAAAATCAAAAAAATGAAAAAAAAAGGTCATATTTTGTTAAAACCGTTTAGAATTGCTGGTCGGATTAGTGAACCATTCACGGTTCTATTGAACTGAACCGGTTTTTTCATTTAATTTTTTTTGTTTATATACAAAGTTTGAAGGTTAAGGTACACCTCACAAGCTACCTAAAAGTTTAAAAAAAAAACCTTAATTTAAAGTTTGGAGTTTAAAATTAACTTACACACTCTTTATTTTAAATTTTAGATTTGATATATTTAAATTGTTGTTACCATTTATAACATGAATTGTGAAATTTGGATTACAGTATTATACAATATTATTTAAGCTCCTTATGTTTTATATTTTAACATTTTATTAATTTTTAAGTAATATATAAATAAAAATAATATATATTTCGTAATTACGAAGTCACGGTTCAATTGCAAGCTCCTGAGAGCTTATAATTTTGGCTGAATATTCAAAAAACCAAAAAAATTAAAAAAAAAAAAGGAAAGAAAGCAATTACTGAATATTGTGTCTGTGTTTATCTACTTTTTAAATTTAAAGGATAATTATCTCACAATAAGCACATTACTCAATTTTTATAAGTTTAGATTGACAAATTATAAATAATAATATGTGTTATTGAAAACTTTATTATATTTCATCATACCTAGCAATCCCAACACAACCCCCCTCCCCCCACACCCCCACCGGGCGGAAAAAAAAAGTTAATATATTTTGTTAACTTTCTGGAAATAAAAAATGCACGCAATTTGGTGGTAGTCCAGTTGCGGACACAAAATTTAATTTATTAGAAAATCATTACCTCAGGAATATTCGAAAAGCTTTCAGGTAAGAAAAACAATGGAATTTTTTAATTAACTTACAATTCAATTTCATATTCTTATATATGCAACGCAGCTGATATGCAATATCTCACAATGTTATTATATTATACAAATCACTTCTCCACTACTTATGAATTGTCTTTAAGATATATTTATACTTTTAAAAATTATTTTTCTTTGTTTCTCTGTAATTAATTAATGTCACTAACATTGTTAACTGAAATCTGCAGATATCAGTGAGAAGTTTAGGAAAAATCAAAGGAAGCTATATTTTTTGTACATAAAGAATTGTCAGATTCATTTTTTTATATGAAGCGAAAGAAACCCTTTATGAAGGATTGCAATGTTTCAAAATAAAATTGTTACTATTAAATTTTTTGTCAAAGTGCCAGGTGGCTTTTAATTTAAATATTAAATACACTATTTTATCTTCCTTCCAATTTTTATTGCAATCGTACCTGTGGTTGTGTAATGGCTTACGAGTGATGGAGAAGAGGGACTCTTTTCCAATATGGGACAAAACACACATACTATTTTTCCATAAATACAGGTCTTTCCCACGCCAATTGAAATATCACCAACTAAAATTAAGATGGATGGCACCGTGTTTATTTAAGAAGGCATGACTGTATAGCAAAGAGTCAAGTCAAGTGGGGTACTACAATAGCTACCCCTGCATTCATCTGATTTGAAAAGTCCAAATTAACAATATATATATATAGGAATATTACTACTATAAATACTAGTCTTTATGTGAAACCAATATACCACATTTAAATTGTTGTCACCATTTATAACATGAATTGTGAAATTTGGATTGCAGTATTATACAATATTATTTAAGCTCCTTATGTTTTATATTTTAACATTTTATTAATTTTTAAATAATATATAAATAGAAATAATATATATTTCGTAATTACGAAGTCATGGTTCAATTGCGGTTTAATTACAGTTCGATCAATGATTGAACCAATGAATCATGAATCAATAAGTTTTTCGGTTCAATTAATGGTTCGATTTTTCAAACACTACTCATTCTATAAAAAAACGGACCTTAGACTCAATTCATCTCAAATGCTAACTTAAAGGGTGAAGAGTATCAAATGTCATATATAGAGATATATCACTACTTATTTATTCTGCGTGGGGATATAACACATTTCCTTCTCATCTTGAAGGATGAAGAGTGTCAAAATGTCATATATAGAGATATACCACTACTTATTTATTTCACCACGTGG
The DNA here is from genome assembly GCA_014898725.1 of Jacaranda copaia. NCBI lineage: Eukaryota > Viridiplantae > Streptophyta > Magnoliopsida > Lamiales > Bignoniaceae > Jacaranda > Jacaranda copaia. The sequence goes on from JACGDI010005605.1 coordinate 368,299, forward strand.
GATATACACATTTCCCAGCTCAAATCATTTTCAGAATGCTGTCTCCACAGCACAAACAGAAAAAGTACCAGAAGCCACAGTTCAGAAGTTGACAGAAACAGCATTTTGTCAAGGTAGCACCAATAACATCACCTGCATTGTCGTAGAGTTTCCCCACAAGAGATGGGATCCTGAGGAAGCCCAGCAACATCCCAAAGCCAAAGTCAAGTCCCCGAAACTCAGCAAAGTCTCAAATCAGAATAGGAAGAATCCCAACACAAACCCAAAGCAGATCGGGTGAAGATCCAAAAAAGTTGATAAATTTATCACACTTAAATTTGTTCATTCGTTGGTCTGTTTCTTGTAATTTATTATTGCCAACATGCATATAAAAGCGTGGAGGCGTTTTTTTCCAGGCCAATTATCTTTATATTTTTTTCCTTTTTTTTTTTTTAGATCTTTTTAAAACTCCATATTCGTAGTACTTTGTTCTTTGTTGCTTTCAGGTCAGAAACCGCTAGTTTAGTCAGCAGGAAAGCTGGATAACCATTGATTGGTTTATTTGGCTGACTTGCATTGAGCTTTTGCACGTTTTATGGAGATTTGGATTGGGGCAGTCAGAAGCTCAATCAGATCAATCATTGGAGAATTCTGTCCAAAAACGTGGAACCATCTATCTACACGAGTCAAGTCTAGAGAGGGGACCTGTCTAAGCTGTCTTTGAGACAGCTCAGTTTGACTCTTGGTAATGCACTCTTTCTAAATATAATTTATCTAAAAATTTTTATTTATCTTTTAAACCTCAAAAATATCTTATAAATTTTACGAATAGTTGAAGTTATATTAAATTAAAATACTCAAAAAATATTACTTTTCTTGTAATTTGTTTGTACCATTCTGTTCGATTATCTTATTACAATTTTATACCAATAGCTATTCTTACATTTGATGTTCCCTTTGTTAAGGTAATGATTTAAGGTATGACTAACTCTCATAGTGTAATAAATCTGTATATATAAAGTTTAAGAATAAATTTGATCCCTTTTTTTTAGCTTTTCTCTTTTTATAAAATCAACTGAGAACTAATCTCATTAACTAACCAAGTATTTCTACTAAAAGAAGCATAACATGGAATTGCATTAACAAATGAGGTGATCACATATTACCTTATTGGCTTAGAACATGATGTACAAATGACTTAAAACCTAGCTCTAGCTCTTTATATATTAGTACTTCTTGTCTCCTCATTATGAATATTGCATCACTTTGGAAAGTTTTAAAATGTACAAAAGCCTAGCTTTTGTACTTTGTCCCTCAATGCCTATGCTAAATGTTATAGTAAGCTTAGGGGGACAATAATTCTTAGCAAATCAAGCACCAATGGTAGGAAACATTAACTCTTCTATTTTTTAAATTTACATTTTTTTATCACCTAAGCAAAGTATAATTTTTGATTAATTAAATCTCACTTTTTCTCCCACTAAAAAGAATGGACTAATTGAAGATAATATTATCGTAAAAGTTTATTATATTATCGAAATATGAAAATATTAATCATATTATATATAGAGATGTATTTTTGTACTCACATTTCAAGATATTATACCCATTGAAAGATTGATGATATACAAAAAAAAATAATTTTATTTAGTTCGAGACTGAATAAGTAAATGGTGAAAGTTTAAAAAGGACCGTCCAAATCAAGTAAATTAAAATTATTAATTTTTTAAATCAAAAAAGAAAAAGGAATATTCAATTGAGTAGTGAAAAAGTAACTCTAGTTAACTCAAATGTAAACCTTAGCCCTAGTTAATGCCAACTCAAGTTAGATTAACCCAAAGTATGGTTTTAAACATAAAAAAGAAACCCTACACCATTCCACATTTTCAATTTCAGATATTTTTTGGGCATTTCAGATTTCTTCTTTCTCTTTGGGGGGTTTGACTAAAAACATTTGCAGTCCCTCGTTTCAATTTGGTGGGAAAAATAAAAGAAAAAATCCCGACAAATTTCACCTCCTACCGGTTCAAATTCCGAATTTAAAGGGTAATTATTTCTTCATTTTATTTGCTGAATTCGATTTGAAAATTGAAGTTTTTGATGGTGAATCTAGGGTTTTTGAACAGTGTAATGTGAATTTAGGAGTGAAGTTCTGCGTTTTGTTTTGTTTTTTTGGATCATCACAGATCCATTTTAGCGGTGTGTTTTCGTTGAATTTGTTATTGTTTCTGATTGGTGAGTTTTATCCATTTTTGGTATGTTTTTGTGGTTGTTTGGATATTCTTTTTCCTTAAATGCTGTTGGAATTAAGCTTGTGATGGGACGGGGGTTTTGCCCTAGAACTTACTGATTTAATGGAATGTGCTTTTTCAGATTTTTACGCTTTACTCGTGTTTTGTTTCTCTATTTCTTTTAGTTTTGTGGTGGATGTTAAAGGAAATTGGACGTGAATGCTTAAAGAAAAAGAAGCTTTACCATGGTGGCCTACTTGTTTAGGCAATGTTGTAAGGCTCAGATTGCTCTCCAACTCTTAAAGTTTATCATTCACAGATCACTTAACCGTTTTGAACCCATGATCAAAATGTCATGTCTATGCATAATTGATACTACTGTGCTAATGTTATATGAGTGGTTAATACTAGTATTTTGGCACATTCGACTTGTTTGTGAAGTAGCAGTTATCATTTTTTGCAGCCACCCATCGTTGGGGGAGGCCACTGTTCCTGTTCGTATGTTATAGAGTATATAACTTCAATCATAGGGATCAATTTTTGGATGCATAGCTTCATAATAATTCTATAAAGCTTCTGCATAATTTCCTTCGGTTTGAGTTAACATCAGTTATGGTTGCCATTCAATTAAAAGAATCTCTGCTCCAGGACCGTATGTTAGATTTTTATCTCATACAGCTCATTTGTGTGCATAAGAAGAATAATACATGAAAATAAAAAAATATGAAAATATTCTCATGACGGACTGATCATGGCTAGTGTTTTTATTGCTGCATTGAACATGGGGGGCTCAAATTTCATGACCCATTACCTGTTTCCCTTGATGCATGTGTGAAGTATATATCTTCTATTCCTTCATCACGCTTTAAAAAGGAAGAAGAGTAGAACAAAGAAACATAAGAACTTTAGTATAAACATAACAAAAATGCTACTGCAACTTTTGAATTTAAGATCAGAAATCGAACACATGGTTACATTTTACCTTCCATTTATACAGCCAAATAAGGAAAAACCAGAAGCATGTAAAATCATATAATAACACGTCCAATCTCTAAACTTTGCTCTATCTTATCCTTCCACAAACCTGCTTCGTTTGTTTGCACTTCCTCATTGTGCCTTCTTGTCCTTATTTCTTCTAACACCGTCCGCCTTACCAGCTTCTTTCATACAGCTTTTACTTTTTCGAAAATGTTGGCATTTCAATCTTTGCTGCTTCTCCATCATCCAGAAATTGCCTCTCATCAGCTCCACGACCTACCACCAAGCATGACTGCCTCCTTAGTCCTGGCCTATCTAACGGTGGAGAGTTGGATCAAAGATTCATACTGTTTCAAAAGAATTTAAGTTGTGATGATATTTTTTCCAGCATAAAGGAATTGGCCCTGAGGGCTTGCCCTATTTAATTTGGATCTGAGCTGCACCTGCTCTAAACGTTGAAATGATTCTCCTATCGTTGACCCCTGTTTCACTGTCTGGATAGTCTCCTCTTAATCTTCCTGTTTTTTGGATACAGAAAGTAAAGAGGACATGGTGAGCTGACATGTCTCTTTTTGTTTCAATAGGTGGAGCAAATGTGGAAAGGAAGTTAATGCAGTTTCAATGCACTATTTTTATCTAAATAAATGTGGTAGTTACAAGAAAGTTGTGGATAATTGGAATGTGGAGGGAATAAAATCACAACTTTGCGATACTTGCAGTCAAATTTATTTATCAGCCCTTTTCCTTCGCACATAACTCAAAAGGAGCAAAGATTATCTTTTTAAGCACAAATTTACCATACTGAATTCAAACTCTAAGCTCCTTACTCCTAATAAAAGTGTCCAGATTTTGAAGTTCAGTTAAATATGAAAAATGTAAGGATAAATGAACAGTAACTTAAAAATTAGAGGAAATACTAGTTTCTAAACAAAATCTGTAAAATTTACCACCAGATTGAGTGTTTCAACTGTCGATTTGAGTTGTTTGATTGTCGGGCTGAATGGGGTTGTTTAATTTGCGTGGTTTCTTGAACATTCCAGGGTTTGGATCCCACTCAATCTGTAATTACGATTGAGAGGCAGGTTTACCTTATCTGCTGACAGTTAGTACTTGTTTCTGATAATTATTTTTTTGGAGCTGTTCCATGGATATTAATGCAAATGATACTGTAGATGTGCAATTGCTTATTGACATCTTTCAGATTTGAGATTATGTCTAGTTTGGGGTGTCAATTGTTTATTTATAGATTTCCAACTCTGAGCATGACTCATGCAATTTATAGGTGATCCTGTGATAAGCTTGGTTCTGATCTCAGTGATTGACCTAAAAATTTTAATTTAATGGAACTTTTTCTTTTTTGTCTTTTAAATATTGAAGACTTTAACTCATGATACACTGATTTGATGCTTGTCATTCGTGATGTTTTAGCTGGTCTTACTGTAACTCTGGATGCAAATATTTTGGCTGAATTGTTGAAAGCGAAGTGACAAATTTGTCAAAAACTGATTTATAGTAACACACTTGAGTTAACTGCTCCATGAATGAACATTTATTCTGTTGAGTTACTTGCCTTTCCATCTGAACATATATTCTGTTGTGTGATTTTGAATTTTTTGTAATCTCTTTTGTCTTAAATTTTTCCCTGAATCAGGTATTTGACAATTAAGATTTAAGAGGATCTCTGTTGTGCAGAGATCTGCAGTACCCAGCACTGTACATTTTGGTTGTGTTCAACTGGTTTTGAGCTGTTCACATGGCTGTCATGCTGCACTGAGAGTACTGTCAATAATCAGGTTAACATTTGAGAGGAAAGACATTTGGGAAATATGGAGTGTAATAGAGATGAAGCTCTCAGGGCAAAATCAATTGCTGAGGGCAAGTTAGAAAAAAGAGATTTTGCTGGTGCAAAAAAATTTGCCTTGAAGGCACAAACTTTGTATCCAGGGTTGGATGGTATTTCCCAGATGATGACAACACTAGATGTATATGTTTCTGCAGAGAATAAGATAAGTGGGGAAATTGACTGGTATGGTGTGCTGGGTGTGAACCCATCAGCTGATGATGAAACAATAAGAAAACAATACCGCAAATTGGTTCTCATGCTGCATCCTGATAAAAATAAATCAGTTGGTGCTGATGGTGCATTTAAGCTGGTTTCGGAGGCATGGGGTTTGTTGTCAGACAAGGCTAAGAGGTTGGCATATAATCAGAGGAGGGGCTTTAGAGGATTCCAACAGAAAGTTCAGATGCATGCTGGTGGTCCATCAGCTCCATCCAGGGCAAATGGAATTTTCAACCATGCAAGCAGGACGGCGTCAAATCCAAAAACGCAAACAGCTCCAAAGACCCCAACAATTCCAAAGACCCAAAATAACACCCCGAAGGTGCCCCATACGCCAACCCCTCCTCCATCCTATCAAAGAACTGATACTTTTTGGACAATCTGTCATCGATGCAAGATGCACTATGAATATCTTAAGATGTATCTCAACCATACTCTCCTTTGTCCGCATTGTAACGAAGCCTTTATGGCTTCTGAAACAGCTCCACCTTTCAATTTTCCTAAGTCATCAAATCAGGTTCCCCGGCAACGACAGCACCCTTCAACTGATCGTGTCCCTACTCGAAATGCTTATGATCCTGGAAGAAATGTTCCAGCTGCTCAAAAAGCAGGACCAGGTCATTCAGGTTCAAATTCATCTAGATATCCGCTCTTCCAGCAGGATCCACTTTCTGGAACAGCTGGTGTTGGTAGCACAGATCCTTCTATAGCAGCAAAAGCAGCTAATGTTGTTCAGCAGGCACAGGATAAATTGAAGAGAGCATATACTGAATCACATGGCTCTGCAGGGTGGGAGGGATTTGTTAAAAAGAGCAAATTAGATGATGATAGTAGTCGATACAGAATGAACTATAATATGGCCCAGGGAAATGGTGGTTTTGGAACTGCTAGTGGGAGTGCACCGGGATCTAGGATTTATGGATTTTCTGGCTCTTACTGTCAGCCCAACAGTACTAGAGATTTGACACCCATTGAAACCCGTAAGATGCTGATTGGAAAGGCTCGAAAGGAGATTCTAGACAACCTAAACATGTCGAGGTCAGAGACAACAGTGAAGACTGTGGACAAAGAGAAAGAAATGACCAAAGAGAGCAAGAAAGAGAGACGTAGAGGCACTGCCAATATGGAAGGACCCGATCAAAATGGGAATGGTGACTTGTCTGCTACCAAGATAGCAGATCAACCAGGGAAAGGTCAGGTTAGCCATTCTGCTGATAATGCAAGTAAAGAGGATGTTGCAGCTGCATCAATGAGTGTTCCAGATCCTGATTTTCATGATTTTGACCAGGATAGAGCAGAAAGTTCTTTCGGGGATAATGAGGTTTGGGCTGCTTACGATGATGATGATGGCATGCCGCGTTTCTACGCTCTGGTTAACAAGGTGATTTCTAGGAAGCCATTTAAGCTGAGGATCAGCTGGCTTAACTCTAAAACCACCAGTGAATTTAGCACTATAGACTGGGTAGGCTCTGGTTTCTACAAAACATGTGGAGAATTTAGGGTGGGCAGATATGAAAACTGCAAATCTATCAACTCTTTCTCTCAGAAGGTTAATTGGTCGAAAGGCCCACGTGGGAGTATTCTAATACTTCCCCAAAAGGATGATGTTTGGGCACTCTACAAAAATTGGTCATCTGACTGGAACGAGCATACCCCTGATGAAGTCATACACAAGTATGACATGGTCACAGTGCTTGATGACTATAACGAGGAACAGGGTGTATGTGTTGCTCCTCTTGTGAAGGTGGTTGGTTTTAAGACTGTATTTCGTCCAAATCTAGACCCAGAAGTGATCAAGAGGATACCAAAGGAAGAAATGTTTCGATTTTCTCATCGGGTACCAAACCACTTGCTTACTGGTCTAGAAGCTCAAAATGCTCCAAAAGGATGCCTGGAGCTGGATCCAGCAGCTACCCCATTGGAACTTCTTCAGGTCGTGACAGAAGATAATCAGGTTCCAAAGGTCCCTAATGGAGCAAATGCTGATGATGTATTATTGCAAAGTGTTCCTAGTAGTAGTTTAAATAAGATTGCTGATGGGGCTAATGCAGCTCAGGCTGTAAATAATGCAGTGAAGAGTCTTGGGGCCAAGTAGGGAAAGGAAAATCAACTCGCCAAGGTAGCCAACAATTCAATAGAACAAGACATCACTAGACTACGCAACTAGATGCACACATAGCTGGAGACGCACCTGTCTATTGGTTTTTCAATTGACAAGGCTAACTACTTTCGATATTGGCATTTTGATACTACAGTTGAATTTCTCGAAAATTTTTGTCGTGGGTTTTGTTCTCATCTGATGAGACTTCAAATGGTTACAGACCATCAATTTCTCATCAGGTCTAACCCGACTCTCAACTGTAAGTCGAATATAGCCCAGAAGATGAGAAAAACCTTTTCTTCTCTTCTCTTCCAACCCAGAGCGAAGAGAACGCTTTGCAACTGGTGAAAATGATTAAGATAGAGGTCTATAGATTTTGTTTTGCTGGTCCAAAACATGTGAATTCATTATGTTTTGATGATTAGGTTATCTAAAGTTGAAGTTATGTGTCTATTTTTGCAAGCAGCCTATACATCTTTGTGGCATAGAAATGCTTTGGCTGTTTTATTGGAATTTTATGCTGTGAAGTTGCATCCTGAACCCCCTCTTATCTCTTCTCTTTGATAGGGTATTTGGTCAATACACTTTTGAATTTTGTTGTGCTTTGAAAGCTTTGATTTTTATGGGCAATTTAGAGAAGAAATTGATCATTTTGCTCCCCCAAAATCAGCTGTATGATACCTCCTAGTTTGAGCCAAAGTTTTGATTATTGCCAAGCTAAAATTCTTGGAGATTTTTTGGGTTAAAAGTAGAGTTGCAATCGATTCAAGGTTGATCTCAACGAACTTAATATTTTTTGAGTTTATCTTGATTTCAATTAAATTTAAATTTTTAAATGAGTTTTGAATCACTGGGAATTCGAACTCAATTTTTATTTAATAAAATGATAAAAAAATTACAAATTAAATTTATAATATGTTAATTTATCATAAATAAGCTAATTAAAATACTAGTCAATACAGGTTTATAAATATATTAATAAAACCAAAACCTATTAAAATTATATCTAAATAAAGATTGAGTTCTTTAAATTTAAGTCTAAATACAAATTGTTCTACATTTTTTTGAAATAAAATGTGCTCTTTAATCTAAAAGTTGAGCCTAGTTAAGTTCGAATCCTTAATACATTTTGGCTATATGGATTTTCATCTGTGTTGCCAAACAGTGACTATATTTTCATTTTCTTGCAATGAATGTGATTTCGTTGAATTTTTCCCCAGAATATATTCCTTTACCTTTGTTACTTTTTCAATTATTTTCACAATAAATCTTATTGATTATTTAATATTATGATAAACTATGGCAGCGTTGATTTTACTATAATTTTAAATTTTAAAATATAAAAGTTCCAAACAAGTTTTACACAAAAATTCCGAAATAAGGAAAGATAATCTTATTCTCAATATTCCAACTAGTTACTATATCTAAATTATACACTTTCTTAAAATTTCAAAAAATTACTAAAAACTCAAACAAATCTTTATATCTAAAAGATTCACTAAAATATTTTTTGATCCAAAAAAATTGTTGCGCCAAATTCTCGTTCCAAAAATACCCTACAATTAATTTTTATATTAAGAAATTAAAAAGTTGAGTTCTTTCAAGTACAATTTTCTTGAACCTTTTAAATTGACAATTCATACAATGATAATTTTATCTTTTACACGTTTAAATAATAAAAAAATTTTGATCCTACAATGTGTATATAATGCTAAAACACACACACACACATATATGTGTGTGTGTATAGAGAGAGCTAAAACTAATTTAGTCTTTGAATAATTTTTGTTGAGCGTCAGACAATCAAATAATTTTAAAATTTAATGAAAAGGTGGAGTAATGTCTTTTCACACTTGGAGTTGTTATTTTTGTTTCAATAAATATCGAACATACGCATTTTACTTTTATGTAGAGAATATTAATTTGTGGCCACAAATCCTTTTAATTTGTATCCATTCATAAATAATTTTATTTATATCTAGTGATATGCTTATTTTTCTCCATTCATCAAAGAATAAAAAAGCATGGATTAGGTAGTAGGATTGTGATGACCTTTCAAATTAAGAAGGACTTGACCTAATTTATGTTCCCTTGCATGTGCATTCATGTGTCATAATCCAAAGCTTAAATGATTATTCATGCACGTGTAGGTTGTTTCACACCTATATATTCTTTAAATAATTATGCTTAAAATACCTTAAATAAAACTATCCACATTTTATTTTAGGAAAATCATATGACAATAATTATGAAATAATTTAGATTAGATTTAATTGAATAAGAGATCTTCGCCATTGATATTCATTATCTTTTCCTTTATTGTATTGATACAATTTTTGAGGATATATATTGTCAATAATCAGCTAAGAAAGCGTTGCAATAATAAATATTTATTTCTCAATAAAATACATCAATAATCATCATATATAAGTTTTTAAACTATGCGCATCGAATATTGCATTACTTGGTTATATTTTAGATTAAACAATATAAAATAATGTGAACTTATGCGATTATTAGAGGAAAAAAATAGTGATTTGATATTAGTTTGACATATTAAGACAAAATATAAATGTGCGTTATGCGTTCACTTATGTTACTTTATTAATTTCATGTATCTTTAATTTTTTGAATAGCATAAGAAAATTATGTGCAATATATGTGCATTTCTGTTACTTTACTAATTTCATGTTTATTTATATGCATATCATAAGAAAATTAGGTGCAATATATGTTATTTACTAATTTTATGTGTATTTATATGTGTATCATAAGAAAACTATCATACTAATTCCAAAAATATAATGCACTAACTTTCCATACTTGACAAGGGGCAAATTGCTAACAAATTTTGCAATAGCATAGTGTTAATATGTATTCACATTCTAAAATGAGGAAAGTGTGACAAAATTAATGGTTGAATTTGTTGGCAAGGAGCACTAATTACTTTAATTTCATCATCACAAGCATATATGGTGGTCTAAAGTGCTTTAATTATTATGCATTTGCAAAAGCAATATTATTAATTAACATACATGCCATGGATTAATATATATAGATAAATTTTAAAATCATCTGTATCAAAATTAATTCATCTTGAGACATTCACACTGGATAAACTTTGTACGACAGATAAATAATATATCTATATACATATTATTAGACAAATATCATAAAAAAGATAACTATGATTTTTTTAAAAACTTTTTATTATTTGTATATACTTCAAAATCACTTTATAACAAGCAAAGAAAAATGCATGCCTAGGTGCATATTGTTAAAAACATTTCATAATAGCATAAAGTTGATATATATTCACATTCTAAAATGAGTAAAGCATGACAAAATTAATAGTTGAATTTGTTGGCAAGGAGCACTAGATACTTTATTTTCATTATGATCACATATAATGGTCTAAAGTGCTTTCATTACAATATGCATATGCAAAGGTAGTATTAATTAGCATACATGATACTGATAATTAACATACACGTGTAAGTAAATCTCAAAATTATTTTTATTAGGATCAGTTCATACTAAATATTCTCAGTATTAACAATTAAATGATATAAATTTTACACACCAAACAACTAAAATATTTGATCGAATACACATGTTTACATTATTATTATTAGATACATATCATAAATAATAATAATATTACATCTCTTAGCTTCATATCATTCGTATATATTTCATAAAGTAACATTATAACAAATATACAAAGAGATGTGCAGATGCATTTTAAAATAATTTCTATCAAAATGAGTTTATTCGAAAATATTCTTATCATCAAATCATATAGACTTTACACAACAGATTAATTAAATGAAATATCTAATCATATACACGTGTCCATTACTAGGCACACATCATGAAAAAATAATTATAACATGTCTTCTAGATTCGTATTGTTCATATATACTCTAAAATCACATTATAACTATGATACAAGAAAATTAAAAACATCATTGACTTTATTGCCAAGGACATTATGGTAATATTTGCTTTTCCCCTAATCACTCATTCACTCAAGTCCAAAAACAACTAAAAGTGCATTAAAAGACATAACACTACCAAAATCTTGCCATGATTTTGACAATCTCCCAACCCCTACATGCCTAAAACCTTTCCACACTTATAAATATCCATATCTTAGCCCCCCATTTCCCTTCCTCTCCTCTCTCTCTCTCTCTCTCTCTCTCTCTCTCTAACATTGTAGGTATCCATCATCACTAAAGCTCTGTTTGGCTGAAGAAAATCTGTAAGTCTTCTTTCTTTATGTTATCAAACATTTCATACATGTTCTTTCTATTTTCACATGCAAAGACAAACACACACACACACACACAGATGAATATCTTTCTCTGTTAATTGCTTGTTGCAAAGTGCAAATGTTCTGTTTCTTCGCTTTGTTTTTTCTTTTTTAAAAGAGGATCATGATTGATTCTGCTCTTTCTGCATTCATTTTGCTTCGACTTTAACAGAACAAAAATTAGAATTTCTTCTTGATTCTATTAGTAAAAGAAAAAATAAATACTTGCCCTTTTCTTCTTCTAAATATCATTTTCTTAATTTTGTTACTTTCTTAAACATTCATGGTCCATGCATGGAAGATTTTCTAATTTAGAATTTTTTTTTTTCAGTTTTCATGCATTTTTTTTTTAATTTATGGGGATTTGCACTTTTTTTTAATTTATATTTTTTTCTGAGGACTGGAAGAAACGAAAAAGCGGTTGGCGTTGGTCTTTTTCTTCCTTTAAGGACCAAATCAGGGCTCACTTAGTCCACGCGCCTTACATGCGCGTAACAAGCACCGGACATTTTTTAAGGTGTTTGTAGTTGACGCGCGGGTATGTGACTGGGCTAGGAAGTGGAGGTGCTTTTTCGGTTGCTTTGTTTCTTCATGTGTAATAAGGTAGTTATGGACCTATGGGTGGTGAATGCACCGCACACGTGTTATTGTGGGCCCAACGCCATTGACTGGGTCATTGGGCCCATTTGACTATTAGGCCCACTATACTTTTGTCCTTTTCCTAGTAAAGGTTATAAAGGTTTGATATAGAAAGGCCCATTATATGGACGGCTACGATTGAGTTTGGTGATGATAATTTGTGATAATCTTTTCCTTTTTTTTAAAATAAAATAAAATAAAATATTTTAGTATGTGATAGAAAAATGATCATACATATAAAAATATCAAAATTTTGGGTTTTAGTCGTCTCTAAATTAAGAAATTTTGAAATTTGATTGGTGAGCTATATATATATTTACATATATATATATATATGTATATATACATACATATAACATAATTCTTTAGGTTTGAAGACAATGACATTGAAAGTCAAGTCAAGTGTGAGAAACATAATTTAATGCATGTTAAAGAAGTCATCTTTGTTTAGTAGTGAAATTCAAAGAAGTTTTTTCCACAAATTTTGGAGCTCTTAAATTTTTGAAGAAATAGATAAATAAAGAATCTTATTATACTTAGGAATTTGAGTCATTATCGAGGCAATAGTTTAGTTGTATTTTTTTTTGTTAATTTTTATAAAGAGGTTATGGGTTTGAATTTGATTATAATAGTAATACGTGAACCACTCATCTTTATGTGGTAAGGGTACTATAACCTAACCGACAGTTTAATAAAATTGCAGCAATGAATTTCACACTTTACGCCATAAATTGTTAATACACAAACTAATTACCTCTTTATGGTGACGAGACGTCAATCTAACTAGTTGTACACGAAAATAGGGTTTTGTTTTCCCTGTTTGATTTTTTCAATCATCAATTATTAGAAATTTCATTTTTATATTCTTTATTGCATCTTCTCCATTGTAAGTTCTACTTATATAATCAAATACATCATTGGATTAAGAATCTCAATCACTATACAAACTATTTTTCTCAATCCTTGTTTCTTAGTCTATTTTTCATAATCCTTTTTATCAAAATTATTATTTATATATATAGATAGATAGGTAGATTTTACACACACACCATCAAAAGTTTGTTAGGGTGCAAACCCAAAATCTCACTAGTATGAATTCTTTATTTCATGTTATATTTCATCTGCTATTCCAGTTTATATACATGTCAAGTGTATCAAATATTTTCTTATAAAAATAATTGATTTGAAATTAAATATACTTGACATTTATTCAATAAGTTGAAATATGAGATAGAATACAAAATAAATAGAAAATTCCCACGCACGTACAACTAACCAAATAAAACAACATTTCATAATCCATCCACATGGTTTCTTACCAAACAAGTTTCTTGAAAAAAATAATTCATTCATTAATTAGTATTAATTGCATTAATTAAAAATAAATTATTATTTTACCAATCAAATTATTTATACCTTGTACAATGTATTGGCCATCGAACTTAGAATCATAGTATTATTATATTCCACTTCCATTCCAGGTAGCTTCTGGGACTTAGACTTTTTGTCACATGCGGTGTGTCCTTTTGTGGGAAACTTTCAATTCAAAGTCGCTTTTCCAATCAGTTTAAAAGCGCGTCGCACTTTGATGTGTCGTGCCCTAATTCCCCCGCCGTGTGTCCTTCTCGAAAAGCGCATCCCCCCTGTCGACACGCATGCAATTTCTGTCGTTACGGACTTTTTTGTCCCATTAAATTATTTTTAAACTTAATATTCTTAATGTCACAATTATTTTTTTTCCATGTTCACACATAATTTTGTTGGAAGGTCAAGTCACGGGGATAATAATTTTGAATTTTTTAATTTATTTTTTTAAATTTTTTTATGAAGTTGGTACACGTGTGCGCATTGATTACACGTGGAGGATATCGAACATTTTGCCAAATCAAACTATTATTTTTTTTCCTCTAAGAAAGTCGAGACAAATTTCCATGTATGAAGGCTTTTCAAAAATTTAGCATTATTTTCCTTTTGTACAAAATTATTTAAAATCTGTTAGGGTTTTGGTTGTGGCTGGTTTTTCTAGTGGCCATTTACTTTAAAAATCTATGGGTCTTGTTGTTTTCAAGTTTTTCCCTGGTATAACATTAACTTTGAACGAAGGTTTATCGAATTATCTATATATCATTAAAATTGTGAACTTAAATTAATATATTCGTACAGTAAAATCGAAATTCTGTTTTATTTCGCTAAAAATGAAATTTAACACTTAACTCATTATATGTGGTGCCTCCATCGTAGGTTTTCATTAAAAAATCTTGTGTAAATCCTTTTTAATTAATATCCTCAGTATATATTTAACTAATTCTATTACTTTTTTTAAAAAATCTTAATTAATCTTTTTATACAATATGAAATAGAAGTCAGCTAAGAATAATTGAGTTCAGATTTAGAACTTCTCTCTTTCTCGATCACTTCGATAGTGACCTTCTACTCGATACTCTGTATTTATATGTCCACATGGGGTGGGTGGATAGGTAATTATTAGAGGAGGAACATATAAAGAGTAAGTATTAAAATTCAGTGGGCTATCATAAAATTGAGATAAAAAATAATCGAATTTAACTTATATATATATATATATTTTAACAAGAAACAATTGAATTTGAAGTCCCTCTTCATGTAGGTGTAAAAATCTGACCTAAGTGTAAGAAAAACAGTTGGCTGCCGTTGGAATTGGTAGTTGCGGTTTGGAGCCAAACGAACCCCACGTACGAGACATACTTAACTAACCTAAGATGACTTACAGACATAACCAGTCAGAGGTAGTTGAAAAGGATGTCCAAAAGATGCAAAAAAAAATTTTAAAAAAAATAATTAATTATGATGTCGGTGTACATTATGAAAATTGCCCTTTTGATTAAGACCCTCCACCCAAATAAAAACTAATTATTTCTTTAGACAACTTTTTCCATATAGCCATGTAATGTTGAGTCATCCGAATCCGACTTAAATCATTTACAAATTTTGATGATAAAAAGGTCAAAATCAAAATCATTTTATCTCCTCAAAAAGTGACCTATCTTTTTTTTTTTTTTTTTTTTTAAAATAATGTATATAAACTTTATTAAATTAATGTGGCCTTGTACTTCATTTCCATGTTGAAAAGGACGAGTTCATCTTATGTATTTGGCCCGTGTTAGCTTGGATAACCTAACCCGTGACTATGAATTCTTTTTATTAACTAGTTCGATCTTTTTCGTTTGTATAATTTGTTTTTAATATTTGTCTTGTTGTCTTAAGATTTTATGCAATTTTTTTTTTGTGTGTGTAAATATGTAAGATCGATGCTGATTTCTGAACCATCTCTCTCTCCCCCAAGACATTCATTAAAAAATGAAGTACATACGAAGATACGACTTAGGGTACAGAGCAAGAATAAATAATATATTAACAGGTCGTTTTAGTGTATAAAATATAGATTTTTTGTTGATCATAAGATTTATGGACGGAGTATGATTTCAAGTAATTTTAATTAATTTTATCCGACTTTATATTTTCACTGTAAAAAGATTAGTTTAAATTTATCATTCAACATTAAAAAAAAAAGTTGTATTCTTTTATTTTTCACCTTAATTTTTCATTTACCTTTTGTTGGGGGTGGGGGGAGTTGAGAAAAAGACAAAAGCATCAAAATTAATTTTGTGTTCAACTTGCATGTGGGCCCATACAATTTCTTTATATTTATAGAAAGCCTTTAGCGTGGCCCAAAAAGGTGGTCTTGACAAGGACTTTCCCTTTTTAAATTTGGTCCATTTCACTTTCTAATACAGTTCTTGGGCTTCCCCCTTAAGCTCAATAATTGGTAGGGATATCCTATTTGGGCTTTAATATATAGAGAAAGACCCTCACCCTCACCCTCACCCTCACTCACTCAAACCAAGCCCAACAATGAACCGAATTCGGAGTTCTAGGCTATTTATTTGTATTTTCTCTTTTTGATTTCAATTTATTCTTTAAATATAATTAATATTTATTTTTTAAAATATATATTCGATATTTTTTGTTGTTGCAGATAACCATATGGTGAAGGAAAATATTCGGAAGCTTTACAAGGCCATAGGCCTTCAAAAATGGCTCTCCGGGCCCCAAGTCGACGATTCCATATTGAATGAAGATGAGCCCAATGAGTTCAATGGTGAAAGGCCCAATGGACCCAATCTTGCAGATGCAAGATATATTTCTTGGCTGGTAAGTCCCCAAACTATATATAATATACATACATATATTATTTTACCTAATATCACAAATAAATAATAAAGTTATTATTTATTTAATTAAAAATATATACTTTACTTCTCGAAAATAAATAAATTCCATCTCTAAAATAAAATATCCTAACTCCATCCCTGATCACAAAAATGAAACTATTAAAATTTTCATGTACTTCTGATAACATGAGTCAGTATTTAAATCGTGTTCTTAAGAAATAATAAATTCTCAAAATATTTATAATTTCGTATTTCTCGGAAAACGATTATTTCACACAACATATATATTTCACATGTTTCGTTACTTATCAAACTTATAAAATGTTATTAATTAGGAGGAACACCCTTCTGCACTAACTTCATTTCATCCGATGATGAGTGCTACGGAAGGCAAGCAAATAGTCGTGTTTTTGGATTATGATGGTACGCTTTCGCCAATAGTCAACGATCCTGATCGCGCTTTCATGTCTGATCCGGTAAGCTTCGATTCTCTCTCTCCCTTCTTTTTTTAAAAATATATATAATAAATCTCTGATATTTATGCTTAACACCATAGTTCTTAATATTGAATTAATTATATCTTTAGATGCGGTCAGCTCTACGTGAAGTGGCCAGGCGCTTTCCAACTGCTATAATAAGTGGTAGGAGTCGAGACAAGGTATGCAACAAATATCTAATTTATAATATGGGTTGGATCGGATCTGCACTGAGTCGAATGCATTCAATCCATTGTATAGTATTTGATTAAATAAAGATGGGTGGTTCACTGTCTATTTCTTTTAAATTAAACGGTTTTGATTGGACTGAGTGCACCAACCAAGAATATCACTATAATATATGTGTGATTATATTCCAATTTTCATGCATGTTTAACATAGTAAAGCTTTTGGTTGATGGGGGTGTCCGGGTGAGTTTATAACATGTTGGTAAAATTTTTAAAATAGAATGTTAGGATATTATTATAAGTTTGTAAGTTTTTTTTCAAAAAATTATCATTATTAATATTTTGTAAACTAAATAGTTTTATTTTATTCAAGGCTTATTTTTAGAATTATAAGATTTAGCTATCTTAATAATTATTAGATGAAGGAACTTAATTATAAAGTCTTTTAAATAAATTTGACCAAAAACTCATTTTGAGTCATGCTGAGGCTACCTATGGTATTTATTGCATGTGACATGTTAGTGTCATTTGTCATATTTTCTAATTTAGTACAATTAATTTTATGTGTTGTCATCGAGCGAGAGTACCTAATAATGTTGGTCCTTTCGTATTCATTTGTTACTTTTTTTGTACGTCTCTAAAACTTTCAAAGCATTGCTTTTCCGTCTAGAGGTTTCTATTGATTTGTACGATATGATAGAAGACTATTTAACTGAAAATAGGCAATACTAAGTTTTATTTTAGTCCAATTTTAATGTTTAATAAGATGATCATGTGTGCTAATTGTGTATGTGTTGTGTGTTATCATGATCAGGTGTATGAATTTGTGAAGTTAGATGAAGTTTACTATGCTGGGAGCCATGGGATGGATATTATGGGGCCTCCTTTGCATGCCAACTCTTATGATGGCAAGTACCACATAAATACCCTGGATGAAAAGGTAAGTTTTTCTTTTTCTTTTTTTTTTCTTTTTTAATTATTATTATTATTGTTACTATTGTCATTATAATTATTATAATAAATAATGATGTTTTAGGGCAATGAAATCACAATTTTCCAACCTGCAAAGGAATATCTACCCTCAATTAAGAAGGTAATGCTACCTCTTCTTCTTGTTCCAAAGACATTGCATTAGAAAAATATTAATCCTATGTTTGTACCTTAAATTTTTACGATGAAAATGCTAAGAAAAAATAATTTAATTTCTTGTCATGCAACAGATGTTAAAAGAGCTGAAAAAACGAACTTGCGATGTACCGGGTGCTTTTGTGGAGGATAATAGGTTCTGTATTTCAGTGCATTACAGACATGTCTTGGATGAGGTAAATTCTGACAAAACTATATATAAACATATATATATATATATAGAACGGAGCCAGAATTTTTCATTATGGGGGGCGAAATTTTGAATTATCAAAAAGATGATATATATTTATTTCATCATATATACTAATCATTCAAAACCTGTAGTTTCAAAATAATCTATACGATAAAATTAGAGCATATTTTTCAATAAAAGGAAGAACAATTTTATAACTTGAGGGACGGCAAAATTATAATATTTTAAAATTTTTGATATAAAAAATCAAGTTTCAATATTTTGAACCGTCTGTATGTGTATATATGATACTTCTATAGAGTTTTCTTTTCTTTTTCTTTTTTGGGGGTTATTGTGATTTCAAGAAATTCATGTATAACATATGTTATGCAGGACTATGGAATGCTTGAGGAAATCATACGAGATGTTCTTGCAGAGTATTCGTTCTTCCATCTAACTCGAGGGAAGAAGGTTCTAGAAATTAGGCCATCAATTAAATGGAACAAAGGGGATGCTTTGGTTTATCTTCTTAAAAGTCTAGGGTTTTCTTATTCTAACAATGTCCTACCATTTTACCTTGGAGATGACAAAACTGATGAAGATGCATTTAAGGTATGATCATCCCTTTTCTTATCTAACAAATAGATGATCTCATGCAGCTGAGTTCATTCAAAATTTATTCATATGATATCATTTTCTTAACAAATGACATATATAGTTCAAGAACATCTATGCTCGTACTAAAGTTTGTCCTGGTTTTTTTAGGTACTTAAGAGTCGAAGACAAGGATACCCTATAATGGTATCATCGATTCCACGAGAAACTTCGGCTTCGCATTCTCTACGCGATCCTTCAGAAGTATTGTCTTTTTTGATACGGTTAGCTAGGTGGGGAGATGGATTGCCCTAGTTATTTATATATGGATCAATTTTTACTAGATTTTCTTTGGAGTATTGGGTTTTGTACATAGGGTTTTATGATTAAAGTTTAGGGATATATACATGCATAAGATATGCATATATAGGTGAAGGGAAGCTTGGAATAGGCTCGTTTTTGGTAGCCACCATGAGTGTTCCCAAATCCCCTCTATTGTTATCTTTTAAGTAGATGTGCACTTTGGATACGATATTTATAAAAAAAGATCTATCTTCATATATGGTTATTTCTCTCTTTGTGTTATTATGCCCTGGTACATCTATATAACAAAGGGGAGAGTTTGGATTTTCAACGCAATAAAATTACGTAGTGTCTAATATTTTTTTAATAAAAGGATATTTTCAGGGGGAATTTATGGCATTTATGATTTCAAAATCATGACGATAATGTAGAGATCATAAGTTTTGATAAATATAATGATTCGCAGTTTATAATAAATTGATCAATCTAACAATGACTCGATACTTATGCTAATTATATGATACTAATGTTTACTTTGAAGGTATGTTAATTATTGTATTCGTCGACTCTGATTGGCTTGATTAATATTAATAATTAGTTTTATCGAATCTAAGGCCGATCGTATACAATTTAGTTAGCTAGACCATGGTGATCTTGATTCCATCCAAGAATTTCATTGTTAGGAGAATGTAATTTGAAACAACAACTTACATCATGCATGGAAAAAAACATTGCAAAAACTTGTTTGGATGTGGCAACCATTTAGCTTGTAAAAGGAACAAAAACTTTGAGGATTTAAACACAAATTAACAACATAAAATAGAAATCGTTATAAAAATGACATAATTTATTCAAATCGAACTACATTTATGTGAGAGGGGAGAGACAATATAAAATAATTGTCTAACTTCAATTTCAAAACTAAATTATTATACCATAACATATTATGGGCGGTATGCGCTCTATGTAGTCCAAACAGATCTAATCAAATAAATAAATATAACAAATGTAACATATTTTTCCACCAAAAATCTAAAAGAAAACCTTATAATTTTGGGTTTAAAACTTTAAAACATGCTATGGTAACAACACATTTTCAAAGTATAGTTTATGCCTTAAATAGAGAATCCACTAGCTTTAAGTTGAAAAGACACTAGAGGGGAGCAAAAGATAATCTAATAAGATACTTGAGATGTTCTATTGATGTGATACTAAACTGTTTATATATAGGTAGAAAAGTGACTCATGTGATGAAACCAAATCAAGTAGTAAGGTGGAAAATACTAATTCTCTAGGCCCATTTGATTTCATTTTCAAACCTCTTTTTTACATTTTTTATTATTTAAAAATTCAAATATGTTATTTTTTACACATTTCACCCAACATTATTTTTATTTTCAAAATACATTCTCGAATAACCTGTATATCTTCTTTCTATTTATTATCACCGTTTTTCTCTACCTACAACCTGTTAAATTCAATATAATCATTACTTTTTCAACAACTTATCTAAATACAAACTAATTTTCAATTTATGAAAATGATAAATAAGTACGAAAATAAAACCAAGTGGGCCATAGTTTTATTGACTTCTTTTTTATTGGATGATCACTACATTCAAAAGAGTCTCCCATATTGGATGTTAATTCATATGCATGCTAATGCTGTTTGAAATATTTGAATGAGAGATATTTCATCTTTTTCAAGGGTAGTGGAAGGTGTGTTAGTCTTGCCCCTATAGCCCAAACCACCAACTCAAAAGTCTGAAAAAATATTCTTTGAAAGTGACTTTGAGAAATATTGCTCTAATTATTTCTTCCCTTTTGATGTAGCATGCCTACTTGCTAGCTAGTAGGCATTGAATTTTGGAACTTGATCATTTATAGATGAGTACAGTTAATGCATTAGTCATAAATAGTTTATGTTGAAAATTTTCATTGGCATTGATAATTATATTTTAAATGTAAATTTTTTTGCATCATTAAACATGTATGATTTTACGAATTGATTTGATTATTTAGAGGGTGTTTGATCGAATTTATTTTGAAAGTGTACAAATTTAAAGATTTTTAAGATTTTAAATAATTAAAATTCAATACATACCCCTATGTATCGACTTGAATCTCTCCCCACCAAAAGTTGAAACCATAAACCCTTGAACTATTTATGGAGGAGGAAGAAAGAACCGATCGAAAGTTTCACACCTCTACTAAAATAGTTGGAGGTGGAGCGTCGTCTCAACAATAATCTTTATTTTGTTCTCGTAATCTTCTAGTTGAATAATAGTCAAGGCTATCGTCTTATAATCAATTTTATTTTTTTTTATTGATTTCAAATTGATTCGTTATATGCATTTTTGTTAGAGGGAAGTATTAAATTATTATTTGTTAAATTAATACAATCTTATGCAATTTATGGAAGTTTGGGAACATTTTTTAGTTCTGAAGTATTATTTATTTATTTTTTACTACTTTGGGTAAACAGAGAAAGTTCTTATATGTTATGTTACTTTGTGATCACTTCATCAAGTCATAAAAATTGTAAGATTTCATTTCATGTTTATTTGGTATTTTAATTAATTTTATTCACTGAGAACAAAAATAACTCATAATACAAAAAGACCTAAACTTTAATATTATTAAACTAACGCTTGCATGACGTATATAATTTTTAACTTTATACTTCATCATAATAACAAAGCAATCAAATAATCATGGAGCATAGTTGCGCAGACTTGTGATTATAGTGGGAACGATGTGAGGGCCGAAGCAACCTTAATTGCACTAATTCTAACCCTATATTAGGTATAGGTTCGAGGCTACAAGAGTACTCAAATCAAATTTAGGGACAATCCCCTGCCAAATTAAAAGTTCAAAAAGAAAAAAAACAAAACAAAACAAAACAGTCAAGTAACTTACTTAAATTCATTATTTTTTTTAATTCTGTCAAATTGTTGAAATGAAACTTATCAAAAAATTATGTATTCGATAAATTTATTTAAATTATAAGAAAAATAATGAATTCAATGTAAATAATGATGTATCTTCACTTACAAAGATATACCAAAAAGGATTTGAAAATTTGGTAACCTTGAAACATCACATAATAATAAGTGTACCAACTCCCAATTTAATTAATTTTTGGACATTATATTTTGATGTTACCTTTTAATAAACATGTTTTACCTTTTAATTGATGATTGATGTGAACAATTTTTTGTCATAGTGCATTATTGATTTTGATAGTCTTTTGATAAACGTGATGACTAGATATCCATAAAATTTTCTTTGGCATGATCATTAGTTTTAAAGTAAAATGGACTAAAAATAGTTGTAGCCAAATTGGAAGTACGACTTTGTGATAAGGAATGATTGTATAGTCTTTTGATAGTTGGCTACTTTTTAATTTTTACAATGATTATATTGTCGATGTGAAGTAAGGAATTTTTTCGTGTTATAAAATATAATTTTATTTTTTAGTTATATTGATAATTTGAGAAGTTGAAAAAATTGCGCAATGTAAAAAGGTGTTCATTATTTTTCAATGTTTCAAATTTTATTTATGATCTAGAATCTTCTGAAGGTCAGTTTGGATTGATTTATTTTAGTACTTCAAACAGTTAGGTTAACTTTTTTAAAGGTAGAATAAAAAGTCAAATTTAAAACAGAACTAAAGTCAATATCACTCTATTGCAAGTTAGAATGTTGGTGCATACATTTATCTGACGGTTTATGTTTCGAGGTAAGTTAGATATCAAGACGTAAATCGTAGAATGTTTGAGCTTTCTTGACTTTTTCTTGGGGGTATTTTGAACATTTGATCCTATTACACTTTGAAATAGCAAAATATTTGAATTTAAACAAAAATAACAAATTTTTATGATATATTAAAAACAAAATACATAGGGAATGTTTGGGAATGTTTTTTGTTTAATTTTATTATATGTTTTGGAAGAATGAATTATTAAAGAATGTGAAAATTATTTTTTGATATGTTTGTTTATGTTTTGAAGGAGATATTTTTTACTGTAACAGTAAAATCAATGCCTTTTGTTGGGTTTTTTGGATGGAAATGAAATTAAATAATTTTTTAATATTATAATAATAATAATAAAATATATATAATGTATATTGAAAAATGTATGTTTTAGAAGGAAAATAGAAATATATTTAATTATATTTCTCCAAAATAATATTATTTCGAAAAAACATAACCAAACAAAGCCATAATTTTCCTACGTCACTAAAAACGTAATTTATTCATTAAGATCAAATATTTATTGAATCTCAAGCTCAAATCGAGTACAAAAATTAAAGAAAAAAAAGTAGAGTTTTGGTTTTGTAGAAACTAAAATAATCAACATTAATTTTGATAGTTTTTCTTTTATTTTTTTGCCATTTTCAACTAAAATGAAAAGAAAAATAAAAGGTAAGGAGGACAGACACAATAAATGCAAGACGAAAAAGACAAAAGCAGTTATTTTTGCAGTTAAGATATTATTACCGAAACTGCCGACGGCAGAACAAACAAATCATGGGCATAGGCGTAAATTAGCGCTAGTTTGAGGGCATTCAGTCGTCACATTCGGACAAGAAAATGGCTGCGGGAAATTATAATACATATTAAATGTTTTTTAATAAAACATTCCTAGTTTGTCTAATGACTTATAATTTAAATGACATTCATTTTTCTATTATATAAAAGGTCTTATATTTTATTTGAAATGAGCATATTGTGCATTTTATGTATATTGTGTGTAATTTATATTTTAATTTTTATTTAATTTAAAAATAGAATAAAAATAAAAAAATTTATCATTTGTAATGTTTTCTTTAAATTAAAAATATTGTATAAAATATTTTTTATTGCAATTTTTTTAATCTCTACAACTATAAATTATATAAGGTGAATGAATAGTTTAATGGTTAAAGATTCAAGTCGCACAGAGATAATTGGGGGATGACTCCCAATCTTTTTTTTAAGAATTATACAGTAATTATCATTTAAATACCATTTTATTATAATATTTTAATTTTAATGCGTGTAAAAATTTAATGCATTATTTGTTATTATTAAAATAAACTAATAATATTTACTTATTTTAATAATATAGTTTTAGAGCACATATAAAGTGTGTCAAAATCATTAGTTAAATAATAATACTATTTGATGCTGCTGGAAGCGGCTCCTAGAGGAAATGAGGGTTGGATATTATTCTAGGCTTGAGATTTGCAACCAAAACACATGTCAACTAATCGAGGTGCCCCCGGCTAAGGTACTCCGACGCTCAAATTAGTTCTGGTCGAAAGAATATAGAAAATGTAAGGTGTATAGTGTAAATGGTATTACCTTGAGCGTGGTTAGTCTGCAGTATTTATAGTTTTGTGTGGGCATGATTTTACCCAAGTACTCTTATTAGGTGTACTGACTTTTTCCCATGCAAGGAGATTGAAAGTCATTTCATGTCCAGATTCTGGTATTGTGCCAAGTGGCTAAATTTCCTGTTTTTTTGGATAATCGTGCCTGCACATGCACGTGATTGCCAAAATTGTTGGCAAAGTTGTCAGAGTTGTTGGCAGCAGTTGCACCGGCTGCCACATGTTATCAAAATGGGCTCGACACGTCAGATCAACATGTCCGACGGGGATCTAAGTGAATGTCGAAGGTTGATCAATATCGACCAGACCCAATGCTCGAATTATCGGAATAATCTTCAAGTCAATACGAGTCGACCATAGACACTCCCAAATGAGGTCGATACTGGTCGACCAAACAGATTTCATCTTTGGGCCTTGTGGGCTGTTTTGTTTGATGTTTGGCCTATTAGACCTATTGAACTATCCCATATCACTATTATTGAAATTTATTCTATTTATTACTCATTGTAAATTAAATATAAATAATTTTTTTTGTTGGTAAAGTTTAGAACATATGAACTCGGTCTAATTAATTAAGAAAACAGTAACATATAAATTTATTTCCTAAGTAAATTTCATTTAAAAATAATTTCTTATCTAAATTTTATTCTTCTTTTTCCTTTTTTTTTTATGCGCACACACATCAAAAATTCGTTTGATCTTAAACTTCTTACCTCTCACATTATGTGGAGACTTAAGCCGTTGGGCTAAGTCATTAACACATATAGTGTATTTAATAGTGAAAATTTAGAAATTAAGTTTTAATTAAAGTCCATCGATGTCAAAGTCATAAATCCAAAATTCAAAATACACTGTTATAATAAAATTTAGGTCTGTAAATTTAATTTATCTAAAATTCCCTACTATTTCAAAATTTAAAATTCTAATATAAAAGAAAGAAATATAAAATCAATATATCTAATTCTTTTTATTAAAAAAAAAGAGTAAAAGAAAATCAATAATGAAGAAAGGATCTCTATATAAATAGGGGCAAATGGGTAAAGGAGAAACGAGAAGAGTGGAATTGGATATTTCTATTTCGGGAGCTATATATACACATCGATGATGATGAGGCGGCACACAGCTTAGTTCTCACTCCTTCCAACGCTCAGAAATGGCGGTGCCGAGTCCGTACGGATCTCGGTGACTCGGCTCGCGAACGGCTACTGAGCTGCATTTATTTTGGTGATCGGAGGGGAGATTTTCGTTCCGACGGACCAGAAGAAGATGAACGTGAAAGGATCAAGCGGAGTTGAGAGAGAGTTTATAAAAAGGCATCACAAGCACGAGATTAAGGATAATCAATGCACTTCTTTCCTTATCAAGCATGTTAAAGCGCCTGTTAACCTCGTAATATTTTTCTTTTTAAATTTTTTTGTTGCGCGTAGTTGGTGTGTGTTTGGGGATTTTTGTTTTGACGATGAGTTCTGTTTGATTGTGCGTAGAAGTTGATGGTATTCAACAGTTGCTGATGGAAAGTTGTCAATTTTTAAGTTTAGACTTGGTTTTCTTTATTTTATTTTATTTTATTTTATTTTTGAGTTTTTTCAGTTTCTAATTGACCGGAGTTTTCATTTGATTCATGACTTTTTTCTTTTTTGTTGTTGGAACCTTTTAGTTCTTTCATGTTTTATTGTTCTTAATTTTCTGCTTGCCTGTAAGCACGAAATTATTTAAGTAAAATTCATTCAAATTGGTTATATTGGAGGGTGATATTGTTAATTTATGCAGGAAAACTTATTATAGATATTTCGCACTTCTTTTTGATGAAAGTTCTAGATTTCAGTTCTTTGCTGATGTCAATTGTTTTCAACACTGTGCATAGCTAAATTCTCTGATTTGGTTAAGCATAAGATATTGCATTTAGAATCATTTTTGTCATCTACCTGGTTTCGCTGTGCGCACACTAAAAGTTGTTTTGGTTTGGGAGCTAGGATAGATGCATTTGTGCAAGAGCTCTTCATTGTCTGTAGAAGTAAATAATGGAATGTGTGGAAGGTTAAGATACTTAATCCATTTAAAGCAAGATGCATGATAGCAGACGAGTAGCATTAATATTTTTCAGGAACTGTTGGCCAACTTTATTATCTCAAATTTGAGGATGTTCCATTCGGATGTTTTGAGACAGTATATATGATAACTTAAGTACTTAGCTGATGGTTTTGGTTTTTGTGGTATTGTTCGTGGCTTAATCTATTTAGATTGATGACACTTGTACATTGTTTCTTCCTGCTAGGTTTGGTCTCTGGTCAGGAGGTTTGATCAACCACAGAAGTACAAGCCTTTTGTCAGCCGTTGTGTTGTGCAGGGAAATCTTGAAATTGGCAGTCTGAGGGAAGTTGATGTCAAGTCGGGTCTTCCTGCCACTACCAGCACTGAGAGATTGGAGCTTCTTGATGATAATCAACACATACTCAGTGTCAGGATTATTGGTGGAGACCACAGACTTAGAGTACGTTTGAGTTTCCTTCTCAGTCATTTAGTTTTAAGGGTCTCTTCCTAATTTCTTTATCTTTTTATCATGCGTTTTTATTTTGATTAGAAATGAAATCATTCTTAATGTTTGTTTAACATCTTGTTGGTGATGTTGATCTCGTCTTCTAAACTATAGTGAATGCAAATACGAGTTTGCTTGTTTCCAGTTTGTCGGGTCATGTTGTCATTTTTCTCACACAGTTGTGTAATAGATCTGTACTCATGTCTGTGAATTTCTAAGAGTGGTAACTTAGAGTTGGTTCAACGCAAATACTATTACACTGGTTCAGTTTACAAAGACAGATTTTTCTTGCATTGACTTTACATATGGGACGATCTTCTGCTGAATTCACTGTTGTGGAAAGGTTATTCAAATCCAGCTATGTTTTGGTAATCTTGTTCCATGTTTTCATCATGCATACTTTGCTTTCTCATTTTCAGCCCTTTTGAAAATTTCTATTTTGCTGATGTGGCATTTCATAACCTAGTAAAAGGGAGATGAAATTCAATTTGAGCAAGTCTAACCAAGAGAGAATCTAATGAAAACTTGCTAATCATAGTGACATGTTTTTAATATTTTGAGAGGTTAAAAGGTGTCTCTCAACCAATATGCCATTCCCCATATATACGGCCACAGCTCACACTATATGACTGACCATCTTTCGACGCACAACTGCACACACGCTACATGGCTGGAGGAATATATTTATGTTGGTTCACGAATCCATTATGATTAATTTGTTTCTTATCATGTACGCCTACCTAACTGGGCTGAAAAATTCCTCTTCTTGCAGAACTACTCTTCCACTGTTTCTGTCCATCATGAGGTCATTGAAGGGCGACCTGGGACCATGGTAATAGAATCTTTTGTGGTGGATGTACCCGAAGGAAACACAAAGGATGAAACATGCTACTTCGTTGAAGCGCTGATCCAGTGCAATCTAAAATCGCTTGCTGATGTTTCAGAGAGGCTTGCTGTGCAAGACAGGACTGAACCCATTGATCAAATCTAGAACTGCATTGTCAAACTTCCCACGGAGGCTCTTTTCACCAAGGATGAAGCTTTTTCTGAAGGCTTTTGAACCTTAGGCTTTGGAGGTGGAATAGCCATTCTCCGTTGTCCGCCTACTTTACTGCAGTTAATCTTTCGGCTTCATGTTTGCTGTTTGAACTTAATCTCAAAGTCATTTTGGAGCTTATGTCTTTTGGAGCTCAAGAACCACAATTCATATATATGGCTCAGACTCTAAACAAATGGAAAGTGCAAAATGAAGCCTAGAAAAGAAGTATCCAAGTTTTACAGCTTGTCTTTTCCATAAACACGATCAACATCTATAATTTTCCCCAAAATTCGGCTCAAGTAAAAATGAAAAATTGGCTTCCTATACAATTTGTATATATGATTTAGTTATTTTAACTAAATCAGGAGTTCGCTAAACATTGCCCGGTAGCTATGTTGCAACAACAGATGAAATGTTTAAGATTGCCCTATCAATGAATCGCTGACAAGCTAATTGTACTGTACACAGCTGCGCCTCTGTATTAGAGAAATATAAGCGAGAACTGAGAAGCTGGCTTAAGCCAATGCAAGCTCCTCCTCCACCTGCTGTTGTTCCTGTTCTACAGGTAACCGTCCCTCTGTATAAGGAAGAAGTGTGCGCCTGATTTCTTCTGAGCTAAGGGTTTCATACTCCAGAAGTGCATTTGCTAGAGCATGAAGCGCCTTCTCATGCTGCAAAAAGTATCTCAAATGTTACATGCTAGCTAGACTATTGCCTGAAAGTACTTCAACTAGAAAGTTCCTACAGCTTGATAGATAGACTAATTGCATGTACACACACACACACACGCATATAGAGTCAAGATGTGAATGTCACCTTTGCGTAGCCATTGCACTCTTGACAAGTGGGACTTTCTACTATTTTTCCTCTTGCAACTTAAAAGTACAATAAAATAAGCAGCGCCAAGGCCATTTTGAAGAAAGAAAAGAAGTGTAATGGAATTCGAAGACAACCTTCTAAAGTCTTGTTTGGTCTTCCTTGGAATTTCCCACTTATTTAAGGTGGGACTCCAAGGAGAGCAAAAGGGAGATACAGAAACTAAGATGTAAAGTTTAAGCGTACTTATCCTTTTTGAGAGAGTATTTTATATTTGTTTTAATGTTATTTTCCCATCCTACAGATGACGTCAAATGTTTTGGCAATGGATTCTTTTATTGCAGTTCTGTATTCAATCTATCTTATCTTAAAAGACAGCATTTTCACTCCCTTGGCCATAGTGTCTAGCATTTCCATATTTTGACACTTAGCTTCCTTATGAGGTTTTTAATAAGGCCGTTGCCCATTTGTGTAGATAATACTTATCAAGGACATCATGCTTGCTTGAGAACTATAAAGTCCACTTCTTTCAAGTTTCTTTCCACTGACAAACTTGAAAGGATAAGGATGTAAAATTTCCTTGCAATAGAGAACATGGCATCAATATATATTTTAAAGCTTCTTGTAACTACATTCTGCCAGGGTGGTATAACGACTTAACGCACCTTTTTCAGCAGGGCTTTTACACGATTATAAGCTTCCCTCAATAGCTTAACCACCTGCGAGCGAACAAACAAACAAGTACTGATAAGCAATTTTTTTTCCTTTCAGATAACAAAAGATAGGATAATTGCTGCAGATCACAAGAATAATACTTCGGCATCAATACGGGACTGCATTTCTGAACCAGGCCGTTCTTTAATATGTATAGGTCCAATGGCATCACTCATCCCACAAGTTGATACCTAGTACGAGAATAAAGGAATCAGAATGCTTAAGTTGACGAACAGTAGTGTAAATTGTGTCAAATTATATGAAATAATCTATGAAGAAGAAGGATAGGATAAATATTTTGGGAGTCAAATAAGCTCTTTTGGGGGATAGAGAGGGACTTGAACCCTCACAATGTTTTAAGTAAATGGATATTCTTCCTAATATAAATTTCAACTTTGTTGACATTGACACGTAGAATGCGACTTATTTTTATCCTCGTTCAATATCTGTAAGTTTGTAGCACTGAAATAACTTGTTTGACTGCCCTTTAAGCTACAAAGAAACTCGAATGCAACAAAACGTTCACATGATGAAAGGGCAACCAAACAATATTGTTGAAATTTTAAATCTGTCCCAAATAGTATGATATTATGGGGAGTACCATATATTGAGCAAGCTCTGTGGCTGTGTTCAGATCACTACTTGCTCCAGTAGTGACATGGTCCTGGCCGAATATAAGCTCTTCTGCCACTCTTCCACCCATGCAAACATCCAGGCGCGCCAACAATTGCTTCTTGCTGATTGAAGTCTCATCACTTGAAGGAAGTTGGGTAACCATTCCAAGAGCAGATCCACGTGGCATAATTGTAGCCTTGTGGATTGGATGTGCACCTTCAGTGTTCAATGCAACAATAGCATGGCCACTCTCATGATATGCAGTGAGCTGAAAAGTAGGACAGATAACTCAGATAAATATGCAGTTAAAGGTTCTTAAGAAAAAAACACTTATTGAAGCAAAATCATTTGCATATGCATTACACATAGTCTATTACATGCAATCTATATTTGGAAGATTCTTCAAAATTCTAAGTTCGTCATGGGAATTTATATGTGTATATATATTTAAATATAAAACCTTTCAAGAACCAAGAAAGCTCAAGAAGCTGATAGGTGTTTTTTTTCTTTTTCTTTTTGGTGGTGGTTGTTGTTGTTGTTGTTGTTGTTGTTATTATTATTATTATTATTATTATTATTATATAATTAAGCTCATAGTTCAAAAAGACGTTAGGATACAGAAATAAACTCTTAAGTGGCATATAATGAGAGTGGTCGGTACAATGACAAACAGGAACATGGATGTATAACTATTTCAAGATTGGCTAGTCATAGACGTATCTACATAACTGATTGAAACAAGAAAAAGCACTATAAACATGCACCTTCTTTGACTCTTCAGAGAGGAACATTGTCCTCCTCTCTGTTCCCATTATTATCCTGTCTTTGGCAAACTCTAATTGTGATGCAGTCAACTTCTCAGCACCTTCAACAGCTGCCTTAATGGCAGCAATATTTACCAAATTTGCAAGATCTGTTCCAGAAGGGGAGTTAGTAAAGCGCAAGAGATTCTAGTAGTACAGTTGTGCTTCAATCCAGCTAATATGAAAATTAATCAGTCCATGATGTATTCTATCTCATTTTTGCCAGTAAAAAGATTAAGAATAGAATACTTAGAACTTAGAACTCATGAAAACCCTTTTTACAACCAACAAAAAAGGGTTCCCTCGTTAAGCTGTTGATTTTAAGTAGCTTGACAATTTGAAAGCCAATTGACACGCACCAAGGATCTCAATTTTGCTAGTCAGAGTTTGTCTATAGTTAGCCTCGGACAAAATAAAACGCCAAGCACAAGTAAACCAAGTCTCTGGTATCATTAATAAAGCTTAGAAGTAATCTATGGATGAATGACAGAAAATAAAAGGATAACATGCCTGCCCCATTAAATCCTGGAGTACCACGAGCAATTGCTTTTACATCAACATCATCTGCCAAAGGTTTGTCCTGTAAATAAAGCTCCAGTATCTCTTGACGACCCCGTACATCTGGATTAGGTACAACGATCTAGAAATAGGTTTTCCAGGCATTAGTTTATTTTAGAAACTGGAAAATGTTGCCAAGTTTATGATTGATAGCATCTCATGCAGAATTATGCAATAGACTGTCAAATCAAAAACAAAAGCATGAGCTATACTATTTAAATTCCGGAGGAGGAAAACAGGTCTATTTAGTTCTGTCCATGACGAATAAGATTAAAATGAGATTTATGTGGTAGTGTGCCACTGCCAGGTAAGAATTTTTGCACCATAAAAAGCTATTATTTAAGAAGTATAATTGCCAGGTAAAAATTAATATATTTGCTAAAATTCTTGAACAGTGAGAGTTCTTTAGTTTTCAAATTCTTCACAGAAGCTCGAGATTCAAATTTCAAAACTTTGTTGCAATTGATGAATGAAGAAAACAGACTCGAGCATGCACAATTCAGAGGTTCTTTAAAGTTGATAAATGGACTTACATGCCTGTCAAATCTACCAGGTCTTGTCAAAGCTGGATCAAGTATATCAGGCAAGTTGGTTGCAGCCATCACAATAATTCCCTGTAAAGGGCGAACAACTTATTGCAAAGTGAAATATGAGACAACATGATCATGAGACCATGCAAGCATTTACCTCATTCTGCTCAAAACCATCCATTTCTACAAGTAATTGATGCAGTGTTTTCTTTGTATGACCTTCCCACTGCTTCCGAGTTGACCCAACAGCATCTATTTCATCAATAAAAATGATGCATGGAGCCTGTAATGTATATCCATAATCACAATTATTGGAGATAATAGAACCAAAAAGCTAATGAAGAGACGTCAGTTTTATTTTAAATGATTATTGGTCACAGTTTCTTCCACTTCAACGTAGGAGGGGGACAAGCATTTCATAGTATGTGAGAGACAGAACACGCATCAGCTTTTCTCTGACTAACTTTTGTTACCCAATTTCATATAGAAATGAGGAGAACTGATTCCCAATTATATTCCCAGATTACCATGATGTTCCAGAAAAATCGATGCAGCAATTTCATCAACTGAGCTTATCCACATTTTACATGATGGTGCAAGAAAAAAAAATTAACCAATTTTTATATAACATGGTTGAGATCTACAATGCAAGTACAAATCCAAAGGAAAAAGAATTAGTCAATGCTCCAATTTTTAGTGATGGTTCCTATTCCCCGATGAAATAATTGGATAACCATATAGGACGGCTTGAAACTCAAGCAGAATGTAATGAGGCTCATAGTTTCTCAAGTTCCATTCCTACAACTGAATGAAAAATGAGAGTTTTATACATGAATGATAACCAACTGAACAATCGAAATATGAAAGAACAACTTTAAAGCACAATTAGTTAGATATATATACTGAGGAGTAAAACTTCTGCTATGAGGAGGAAACTTGAATGATAGCAACACTTTTAAAATAAAGTGAGGATGCAGCATGAACTATTTATGCAAAGAAATAAGATTTTCAGCCATCTTGTATCTTTAAATTGAATGATGTCAATAATATCTAGTAAAAATAAATATGAACAGCAGAAGGAAATAGCAATAAACCTTCTTTTTAGCTGCTTGAAACAAGGATCTTACTCGTCGAGCACCAACACCCACAAACCTATCATAGGGAAAAGAATGGTAAATTTGAAAAGATTGGACTATAGGAATCCTGATTGGCATGGGCATAAAGATTTTATTTTCAAACTGTATAAACATTTCTAGATTGATCCACAGTCGGACAAGGAAACCATATCGAAAAGTTCTATATACTAAACTGCTAACTTAATGAACAGAAAATTTTATGATTGCAAATACTATTCCCACAAAGATAACAAACATAAATATTTCCCTCAAAACAGCTTACATTTCCTCAAATTCAGATCCTGCTCTGTAAAAGAAAGGTACCCCAGCCTCTCCAGCAATCGCCTTCAAAATTCAAAAAGCAGTATAATCAGAAACAACTCCTGTTAATAGTGTGGAGGGAAAGAGATGTTGATAGACAGTTATAGAGCTATTCTGATCGCAGAACAACAGCATACCTTGGCGAGCAGGGTTTTTCCAGTTCCAGGCGATCCGGTTAAGAGAATTCCCTGAAATTGTAACCATTTTATAGGGCACCATATAGAGAAGTGCTCCATAAAAGGACGACAAAATGCCCATATCCAAAAAATTACTAGACCAAACAAACCTTAGGTAACTTCCCTCCTAATCGTGTGAATTTCGAAGGATTTTTGAGATACTCAACAACCTCCTCAAGCTCTTGTTTAGCATCATCACAGCCTTTGACATCTTTAAATGTCTTAACGTTCTGCAGTATCAGCACTTATGCAGCTTAATATGAAACATTAAGAAAGAGAAACCCTACTGTTCAAGATGGATAAAAAGCAGGCCTACAGTTATCAATTGAACTGTAAATTTATCTAGCTAAACCAACAATTCATTGGACTAAGTTTTATGACCATTCATTGTCACCACACCCTCTAAAATAACTATAAAATTCAAGAGAAACAAGTTCTCATTATGTTAACGTGCTTAAAAAAAAAACACATGATTGGCAGTGAACCAAAAGATTTACCTTCTCTGGCATTATTTCTTTGTTCAACTCTTTTGGGGCATAAGAAGAACTTGAACCAACTCCAGGAGTTCCTATCCCACCTAAGCTACCAATGTACTTCTGCAGCGCAGCAGCACCCATTAACCTGAGAAATCAAAAACATTTCAAATTCAAATGGACAATATGACCAAAAAGACATATAGGTTATGGCATGAGAAATGGAGGGCAGAACAGAAAATATATACAATTAACATATCCCCATTCCTCTAATTTCACCAAAGTGATCCAGAAAGAAGAAATACCGTCAAACATAATCTCATGGAAGCAAAATACATTGAATTTAACAACTAGAGCTGATCCACCGCAAGCAGAGGTCATACCATACCAAACCCACAGCAATGGTGAACAAAATAGTTGATATGACTTCCTGTGCCAAACGTGACGATCTATTTGCCATTTTGGGGTCCACCTGCAATGCAAAGAATTGCTGAGGTTTGAGAAAGGTGTACCAAATGAAATGTGAAGTAGCAAGAGAAATAATATTTGCAATATTCTTGGTTCCAACTCCTTTGTTTTTTCTGCATGTCTCCTATCTTACCATGACAACATGTAATGGTTGTTTCTCAGATACACCAGGGCTCACAAAAGGCTCTTCCTTATTGCCTGAAGCACGTTGTTTTAATTCTTGCAACTAACACACAACATTTAACTGTTAGAAAAAGATGCAAAAACCCAAAAAAAGGGGGTAACTTGAAGATGTAAATAAATATTTCAAGTGAATAAATGACCAATAGGGACTAGAAAAATTACCTCATAAGTAAATGTTTTAATTTATGAGAAAATGACAAATGGAAAAATAAAACGTCAAAGGAACCAAGAATTTTTAAATATTTACTGATATTCATCAGAGCAACCATAAGAAGCATCAATTGCCAATTGGTATGACATAAAGTAGGCAAAAAATGAAATATGCAAATCTTTCGCAGTCTGGTCCTAATTAAAAATTGAAGTGAACATCATGGTAGACTGACAATTAAGACAAGCGGTGAAATCATCAAAATATTATAGTTATACATGTACAAGGAAAAGGAATAAAGTAATACCAGAGAAGGAAGACTTGACGGCTTTCCAGATTGCTCATCAGGCAAATATTCAGCAATTGCATTGGTTGCCACTAGTGCTCGAAGATATTCTGCTACTCCTCTGCTGTCTATTGCATGTGCCCTTTGTTCGAACCGCTGAATGACAGACTCAGGACTGAAAATAACCAGAGAGAAACTTATTAGAACTACCTCAAACTTGGTAACCATTTTGTACGTCACTTCAAATTTTGGACTCAATAAGTTTATAAATCATCCGGAGATTTTTAGTGTGGATAGAGCTCCGCAATCATTACATTTTCAACTTCTTACGCAGGTGCAAAAAGTCTAAAACAGTACATGAACCCTAACAACCATTTGGGGCACAACACCAGTCACATGCTTCACTATTCAATCACACAGTAACTGAACACTCAGACACCCATGTCCCAGCACAATACCAATCACATGCCTTACCGCGTTATGGCACATATTATCTCCCAGAAAATGTTACAATTTTGTCAGATAAACAAAATATGCAGAAGTTACTTTCAGCTTATAGTGGTACATTAAACTCAGTCATGCTATAATACCCCATTGACATTTTACGAATAAACCAGAAAGCACTTAACCAACAAGTTGACAGTGCTGCTAGACAATTTCTCCATACTCAATAACAAAAAGCACAAATTTTTAAAGTATAAGGCAATCAAAGGCACCAGCACTGAACGAAATTAAATAGTGACCTGTGCTTATTGAGCTCTGCCAAAAGAATGCCTTGCTTAACAGCATC
This sequence comes from Jacaranda copaia, assembly GCA_014898725.1. Classification (NCBI taxonomy): domain Eukaryota; kingdom Viridiplantae; phylum Streptophyta; class Magnoliopsida; order Lamiales; family Bignoniaceae; genus Jacaranda; species Jacaranda copaia. The sequence goes on from JACGDI010005605.1 coordinate 404,643, forward strand.
CATAGGATTTGCATCAGCCTCCTCCATTAACCGTTCCAAGCGCTTCTCCTGCCTCCAAAAGGGCCACCAACTGAACCAATCCGAATACAATATCCTCTCAATCCCATTTTTCAACCTAGCAAATACTCCAATAAAAAACACCATTATCGGCAACCTCTTCTTCACATCCCCATCCCCATTCTCATTCTTCACGTCACCCTCCACCTTTTGCCCACCCGTGCTTTCCGTGGACAGAGCTCCATCAGTCAACTCATTCGTTTCCGCATTTTCACCAAAACTATTAATATTACTAACTGAATTTACACTTTCTGGATTCAATGTACAAGAAACAACTAAATTACTCCGCAAAAAAGTGGACTTTAAATAAACCGAATCACTAAACCTCTCATTTACTCTTCTAGGGACACAAATTTGGGACGAAAATCTCAAAATCCGGGGTTTTACAGATAGACAAAGGGGTTTTAATCGAGGGAATGAAGTCCTGTGGACCAGAGAAGCCTGAAGTGCTATCGTCATAGCAAGTAACTTCGAATTTCAAGAATCCGTTCTTCCGAATTTTACAGAGAACTCACACACAACACACAGTACTCTGTGTGTTGTTTTCTTTCTCTTATTCTGCGTGTGAGCCACAGGATTGGCTCTGTAAGAGAAAACGGCAGTGGGAAGGAGAAATGGAGCGAGAAAACCTTATCTGGTAGATTGAAACTGGCGCTATGGTGTGGCCTTTATAATTTTGAGGGAAAAACTTTGGTATTTTGTTTTCTTCTTGTACAGCTGATTTTGATGCTTTTGGGATATTATTAACATAATAAGGGACCCTAAATAAGTTTATTAAATATTATATTTGTTTTGGATCTCAACAACTTTGGACTTGTTTGTTTATATTTTGGAGCAATTTATCAAAATCATTTGATAAAATAATTTTTGGCAGTGAAATTAAGGAATGTAATAGTTATTTGTCGTATTTTGAGTGGTAAATGAATAATTTTTTGAAAAAAAATATTTGTTTGGTTGTATTTTAGAAGAGGATTAAATATCATATTAATAGTTTTTTTTGTTGGGTTGGTAAGATAAAATTGATATTATAAAATTATTTACATATTTGTATATATCAATTGAGTAGGGGGATAAAAAAATGAAAGGGCTAAACATTGTGGTATGACTAGAAAATGAATTGAGAGGGTAGTTTAGGCTTTTTTTATGTGTTTTGAGAATAGAATTAAAAAATATGTATGATTTGTTTATTTATATTTTGAGAATTGACAACCAAATAAAGTCTTAATAGTGTTATTATGCAATAATTTTGAGTATCATATTCTTTACTTTTTCATAAAGATATGTATTTTAGTAGACTTGATATATTTTGATTTGACTGACATCTATATTAAAAACTTTAATGTCATAGCATTTTGGATTTGCGGGTGAATGTGACTAAAAAATTTAGATTGGATTGGTTGCATAATTATGATTGTTAAATTTAAAGAGACGAGTAATGAAAATTATTTATTTTTAATAATTTAATAATTATGAATGAATCGAGCATATTTATAAAATAATCATAAGTTGGTTAGAATAAGACCAACTCTATTATGTAATATTGGAATAAGACTAACTCTATATAAAAAGAAAACCTGGATGAATCAACAGTTTATTAGTGAATGATCTAAGAGGGTGTTTGGCTAAAATTATTTTAAACATCTTATAAATTTCTACATCTTATAAGATATTTTTGGAATTTATAAGATACTAAATCTTATTTTTAAAATAAGTTATTAAAATATTTGGATAAAATAAAATTTTAGAGCTTATAAGATATTAATAATGACAATTTTGAAATTAAAGTGTTTAAAAATAAATGAGTTTGTTAAGATTTTCAAAATAAATTAGGGTCTCCTTACTTTTTTTGAAAGATCTTATAAGCTCTTAACATCTTATTTTAAGATCTTATAAGCTCTTTTTTTTAAAAAAAATTTACCAAATACTTTTTTATGAACTTATAAGCTCTTAATCATCTTATAATATGTTGTGAAGAGCTTATAAGTTCACCCAAACACCCTCTCAGTAATTATTTTCTAAAATTGGTTGGCAACGTGCTTAGGAGAATGTCCTCTAACCATCCTGCCAAAACACAATTATTGTTCAGCAAAATATATAATATTATTGTTATTCAACAAAATAATATTGCACATTAATAAAAGTAATTCTTCTTAAAATCTTACTTAAAGAGAGTAGGACTGAAATCTCATTACAGTTAAAGATTTTGATCTTTTAGAAAATTCGAACCAAGAACAATGATCTTCTCTTCCTTTTGCGATTCTTGGATCTTAAAAATGAATAGTTTAGTAATTCCTCTTAAAATTTTAGGAGCCCATTAAATTTATTTTCTGGAAACATTTTTATTTTTTTGATAAAAAGAAATAGTGAAAAATTAATTGTAAATGTATTTTTGAAAATGAAATATTATTTGAAATATAATGATCATGTAGGATTGAAAATGAATTGTATTTGAAAAATATAATATTTTTATATTAAAATCCGTGTAAATATAAATAAGAGAAATTAAAAAAATAAAAATAAAAAAAGAGTATAATATTATATTTGAAAAAATATGCTGAAAATGAAAATATTTGTAAAGATAAGAAAAAAATTGATAACTTTCTGTTTCTGTTTTCATTTTAGGAAAAAATGAAAACAGGCTTTGAAAACAAAACTAAATGAGCACTTACTTAAAAAGTGTTAGACTAAATCTCATTATAATTAAAGAATTTGGTATTTTTGAAAATTCTAACCAAGAACGAAGACCTTATCTTTTCATGATTCTAAGATCTCATATTGAATAGTTGCTGGTTTTGATCTTTACAACCTAATTTGAAAACGAAAGACTAATGCATTTCACTTAATGAACAAGATTTCTAAAGTCCATCCATGACCCCAATGCTCGTATCACCTACATAGTAGACTACCAATGATGCAATCATATATACATAGCAAACTTGCACCATAATCTGATTTTCAAGTTCCAATTCAAGTCTCATTCTTCAACTTCAAGAGACCTCAAATAATGGTCAATCACCACCCAGGGCAGCAGAAAAGCTAAATACTGATACTCAATTGTATTATCATTCATAGGGGGAGAGAAAGATCACCATACAGTACAATTTAACAGCACTATCATAACGTACTTTAGTCTGTGATAGAGCCCAACACAAACACACACTACCAGAATCTTGCCTTTGTTATCACTTGAGCCAAGAAATGTAAAGAAGAAAACTGCAGTTTCAAAGCAATACAGAAGCTTCCAAGGCTAATCAAAAGAAGGATATGCATCTCTGGACTTGCATAGTTAATCTTCACACCAGATGATAGTGTTATTGAGGATGATAAGGGGGCATTGAGGATGGGTGTGGTAGCCCCTTCTGGCTATGATTTGGCATTACCCCAGGGCCCATTGGTGGAGCACCAGGGGAAGGCCCGTAAGGGTAATTATGCATTTGCATTGGCATAGATTGAGGGATGG
>JACGDI010005606.1:15541-29266 GCA_014898725.1 Jacaranda copaia
TTGGGTGGACATATTTCCAGCTAAGGAATCTGACCACAGTTAAGTGGCCAAACCTTATATGAATGGCACTAACCTAGTACATAAGCAAAAACACATGGTTTGTCTATTAATCCCATGATTAATTGTGGGACACATTTTTCTATGTTTTTCTTCAAATGTACACACTATTAAACTACAAAACTACCATAATACAAATGAATTAATTAAGAAAACTAATCTTATTATATTTATGTTTGATTTAGATGATTAGGGAAATAATTATTCCATGTGGGGAAGTCATAATTCTAAGTACTTTCTTTTAGCTATATTTGAGGTGTCAAGATTCTTGCCAATGCATTGGATGCCCACTTCTCTGGACCTTATCTTGTGGAGAAAGGATCCAGAGTTCAGATCCATGTTTATCAAGACATGTCTTAGCTATTTATGGGTATGTTTGTTTTGATTTCCTTTTTTTGGGAGATGGGTCAAGAATATATTCACATTTCCTTTCTCATTTTGAATTTTTGCTAGGGTAACTGGAGGTCCCAAACAAGATTCTTTTAATCTACTTATAGAAGTATGAACAAGCTGTCACAATTAGAACAATCAATTAATTTAATGATATCATTCTCATATTGGTACGTAAGACGTTTGGTGTTCGAACTTTGATGAACTTTTAATGCGTGTGCGAATGTAATTAAATAAAAAACGACTATTTTGGGTAATTCTAATGTATATAGAGAATTGATTAAGAATGTAAATATTGAGTGGACAACTTTAATTGATCAATCAGTCGAGTGGCGTTGCCTTTTCGATGTTCAAATCTAAGTGCACCTGCTTTTTTGTAAATAAAGAATAAAATAAAATCTTAACCAGCTAATTTATCGCAAATAGACTTTATATATATATTGTGTTGAACTGCTTTACTTATTATTAATATTCAAAGATCTAATTCAATTAAATTCTTTTATATGCTGATTTTACATTTAATTTTAAAATATTTTAGTATTTACATATAATCAGTAGAAATAAAATATTTTTACTTATTTTTAAGATATTAAATTTATTCACAAATAAATTACTATAATTTCCCTACAGGTTCATTTTTTTTATTCAAGTTTCAAATATTAATAATATTTATAAATAATCTTTGAATAGTACTGATTTAAATCACAAAAAAATTAATTACTACTTAAATTTCTTAAATCCCAAATGAAAAGGACATGAAATCCATTATAATATAGGAATATTCTTTCTTAAAAATTTAACCATGTGACTTCAAGAAATATTAATTAGATGCAAGACAAAAAAATATAATTAACATCAAAGTGGCATCACATGACTTTCATTACCTACTACTAAAATTGTTGGGACTTTGTCTGTACTAAACACTTCAAGATGTAATAATTTGGTCGGGAAATCAAGGGGAATAACTAATTTTTAAGTATTGTTTAGAATATGATTATGGTATAAACATCAAAGCAAGATGTTTGATTAATTGGAAACAAGGGCAATAATATCACTTTTGACTTTGTTAAACCTCCTTTTAGCATTAACTTAGACAAAAATGTGTCACTAAAGATTAAACTACATATCTAAGTAATCTTTGTCCACCCTAATTTGACATATTTGGCCACAACACTTACTCCACAACTATCAAATCATGTTTTATTGTTCAATTAATCTGCGCGATTATCGGCTAATTTACTTTTACAGTTGAGTTAACTAACATGGAGTTTGGTTGTGTTTTTATTTTCAATTTTTATTTTTAATATCTTTAAAATTCAAAAAGATAGTTAGAGTAAATGAGTTAAAAATCGATTTATATTTGGATAGTATGTTAGAAAAGTAATGATTGTATGGGGTTTAGTAGGTTGTAGATGGAAAGAGATAGTAATAATAAAGAAAAGAGAAAAGATATATAGATTATTGGGAAAAGGTATGTAGATTATTGAAGAATATGTTTTTTAGATGAAAATGAGTTGAAATATTAATAAAAATGATGATAAGTTGTTGATAATTTATTTTCAAATAGTAAAAATAGTTGAAAATGAAAATAAAATATAATCAAATTGCCCTAAGATTACTAAAAAAATTTATTGTTTGAACCTAAAATATTGATAAATTAAAATTTGAATGTAGGACCATAAATGCTATAAGTTTGCCAGTACTTTGTTCTAGATATCCTAATTTATATTTTACAAGACAGTTGCGTAATATAGTTTAATATTCGTATTGTGATACGTATGTATAATTTCATCAATCAATTATATATATATATATTACAAAATCAAATTATATGATTTCACATTAAAAATTCAATTTGCAACACAAATATGTATATATATGTATATATGTGCATATAGAATTAAGTTGAAAAGATCAATTTAGTAGTTAAAAGTTGCCTACTTTACAAAGTGATGCTTTGGTTGAGGAGAAAAGTTCAAAAGGACTAATGTTAACATGTAATCATGATTTGATTGCAATGAATATGGTGCATGCATCTTAGTTTAGGTGGATTTAGTATAGTGAAACATCATTATTATCATATTACACATTAATTTAATCACATAATATTTTTTGTTGTTACAATATTTGGAGACTTCTCAATATATTTTAATAAAATTGCATAAAGTTTGACAATACATTTATTGGAGTCGACATCATAATATCATAACTTTTTTCCTTTTGCTCTCATTACAAACGTACACTAATATTATGTCATTTGTCATTTTTTAACTATTCAAAAACCTAACTAAAGTAGTCCTAATTTTGACCTATTTTGTGTAAAACCCTCAAACTTTACTAGAAAAAGGATGCCTTTTCTGGAAAGTATAGTCACAAACATCATTATTATCATATTAACATTAATTCAAACACATAATATTATTTGTTGTTACAATATTTCTAGACTTTTCAATATATTTTGACGAGATTACATAAATTTTTGTGATACATTTATTGCAATCGACATTATAATATCATAACTTCTTTCCTTTTTCTCTTATTAAAAGCGTGCACTAATATTATGTCATTTCTCATTTTTTAACTATACCTAACCATCGTAGTTCTAATTTTGAATTATTTTGTGTAAAGCCCTCAAACTTTACTAGAAAAAGGATGCCTTTCTTGGAAATGTTGTTACAACTAATTTCCTAGATTTTAATTGCCAAAATTTTACATGTTCTATCTAACTATTTAGGAGATAAAGATAAATACTACTAACAACTAATCTCCATGACCCATAACCTACCAAATATAAGTAATTGAACCAATTGTGTGCCAAAAATCACTTCAAACAACTCTTAATTCTTTATGGGTTGCCTTCAATTTGGACCATAAAAGACAAACCTTTTGATTCTTTGAATAGATCTTTGTCAATTATGGTCACCAAGCCCTTGGTTGTTTGGGACATTAGTTTGACAATTATGGGCAACATATCACTCTCATTTCCTTGGTTCATTAATTATTAATTAATGTTTGTAGTCCCATAATTAGTGTGGAAGACACATAAGTACTTTGATTATAACATTTACCCTCATTATTTATTTATTTATATGTATTCTATTAAGTAGTCATTCAAGGCATTGTTGAGGTCAAAAAAAGGCAACAAAACATTTCATTATTTAATTATTTTATTTTATTCTTTTGAAGATTTTTTGCTACTTACCAACTGAATATTTGTCCTAAATAGAACTTTGATTTAATTCAAACATGACTAATCAAATGGAAGACTTGGAGTCAAACTTTTTGCATTTGACTTCAAAAAGTGGAAAGCTCAAGCATCTCATTCTAACCACCCCCACCCACCAATATTTACCAAATATTACATTTTTTTCTAATTTAGTGATTTAATTAACTACTTTAATATTAAAAAAATCAAAATCTATACCTGATTTTAATTCGATCAAGAATTAAATTAATAAATACTATGTAAATTTGTCAAATACCATAAGTAAAGTTGATAATAATTAATAATAAATAAAGAACATAAATTTAGAAATAATTAATAACGAGTACGTGCAATATATGATTTATAAATAAGGCAAATATTTATTATACTGTCGTCGATATTTCGAATATTCACATAAAAGCACACATAATATTATCTTTTTCCATCTCACAAACATTTGCAAAATTCAATACTTTTTCAAAACAAAAACCTTTAGTAGATTCTCAAAAAAAAAAAATGATTTAACCCTACAAATTAAACTCCTTTTTAGCAATTTAAGAGAAAATGCTTTTTGTATTTATTTCCTTATATAGAGGGAAAAATTGGGGCGAGTGAATTGGGGGAATTATTACACAGAGTACTGTTTAGTACACACACTGTTACACACACAAAGGAAGCTCGAAATCTTGTTTCTCGGGCCAGCCATTCACGGATATCAAGGAATTTGTGCTTTTTTCTTTTCCATTTTTAGTTCTTTTACTCTTAATTTTTTTCATTTTTTTTTCATTTTTTTTTTGGTTTTACAGTCCAACCCCTCAACTTTTCGTTAACCATCATTTCTCTCGCTTTCCGATTTTTTTTAATGGTCAGTCCTCTTCCTTGCTCCCTTTCTAGAGAGCCAAACCCCTCGATCTCTATTCTGCAATTCGATCTCATAAAACCGAATCAAACCCATGTGAGCAAATCCGTCCTTCTTTAAAGTTTTTTCATATTTTTATTTCATTGTACACGATATGGATTTTCTCGTCTTTTGCTGATAATATTATGTTATTCTCTTCATTCATAGCTTGAAATGTGATAATTTGGTGTTTATAGTGCGTAAAGTCGTCGTCTTGATAATGGGTTTTCGTTTTCCGGGCTAAGCGTATGTGAGTTTTTGGTGGTCTTTTTTTCCTGAATGGGAAAAGTTTTGGCTTTGTGTTCTTTTATGTGTGGTATGTGGAAGGTGTTAAGAAGTTTGGTTTTTTTGTTTTTTTATTGTGGGAAGTTGTTCATGTGGGAAACCAGGTTCAATGGGTGTGGATTGGGATCCATGTTGGATCTATTGTTTATTTTTTTATTATTTTTTTCTTATAGTTATTAGCAGTAGAACTATTTGTTTTATGTTCTTGCTGGACGGGTAATTTTTATTTGTTTATTTATAGTTTTGCTGAACCCTTGGTTGTGGTGCTCGTGTTTTGTTTAGTCAGTTATTTTTTTATAACTTCTAATTGTGTTCTCTTTGTTGTTTAAAGGTTTTTATATTGAAAGGGAATAAGCACATTGCCTAGGGCTTAAAAAGTTGGTTTCTTGCAGAGGAGTTTCTGTTTTTTTCATGGCTTGAACACAAGGAATCATGGATAGCTTCACAGAAGACGACGAAGAATCTCGATTTTTCGACGCCGTGGAGCACATTGGGCAAGAACCTGATCTGGGTTCAACTTTTCCTTCTACGAAAAGTTGGGAATATGATGTGTGGATGAGTACTCCGCAAAGTGTTAGAGAACGCCGGAGCAATTTCATTAGGTGGATGGGATTGAGCCCTGATGGATTAGAAGGAGAAAATTCCGTAGATACACTTGACAATGGTCAAGCTTGTGTTTCCATGGGTGATGTTGATAGAATTATGGAGAATAATGGGGCAGTGCTAAGAAACTCAAGTATTGAAGATGAGGTCTCTTCCAGCTGCTCATCTTTGTCAAGTTGGAATAATTGTGATGTGGATTTGTCCCAGGGATTTGGTTTAAATGAATGTAGAAATGTCAGTGGGAATTCTAATTGTGCAAGTGAATGTGGGATTGTGCAAAATGAGAAGAGACTAAGAAAAATTAGAGTCTTTGGGTTGGATCAGTTGCTGTCCTCTGAGGAATTTGAGAATGTTTCTCAACTCTCTCCCTCAGCCCAGCAATTTACACAGAGGGAAATCGAGGTTATTCCTAGTACGCCTAGAACAATGGATAAACTGAAGGAGAAGTGGTTGAATAGATGGCGCTCCATGACTTGTATGATTAGTAAGCATGTGAAAGAAGATAATGTGGGATTGGATAGTTTCGGCCAAGCTCAGGGCACAAGGATCCGCAGAGTCAAGGTTCGCCATTGTAGGAAAAAGATGAAGGAACTTTCAGCCCTCTTCACAGGACAAGATATTCAAGCTCATGAGGGGTCTATATTGACGATGAAATTTAGTCTTGGTGGTCAGTACCTGGCTAGCGCCGGTGAAGATAAGATTGTGAGGGTATGGCAAGTGGAAGAAGATGAGAGATCGGATACAATTGACATTCCAGATGCAGATCCTTCATGTGTGTACTTCTCTGTGAATCATCTTTCGGAATTAAGACCTATCGTGGTCGACAAAGATAAAGTCAATAAGTCCAGTAGCCTGAGAAAAACACCAGACTCAGCCTGCATTATCTTCCCTCCAAAGGTTTGCCGAATTTTAGAGGAGCCGCTGCATGTTTTCAAAGGACACAGTGGAGAAATCTTGGATCTCTCATGGTCAAACAATAACGTATGTTTATTATTTGCAACTGTATTTTCAATATCCTTTGACTTGGTTTAAATTGAATTAAATAGATCTTTACTTGTTTCCTTGCAGTGTTTGCTTTCATCTTCAGTTGATAAAACCGTACGTCTGTGGAAAGTTGGAGTTAATCAGTGCCTCAAGGTCTTTTTGCATACCGAATATGGTATGCATCTAGCTGTGTGCTTTTATTTTGTTGAACTAGTTATAATATAGCTAATTTGGGGATGCACAAAAATAATAATAAGAAAAAAAACACTCAATTTTGTATAGTGTTGCCGATTTCATTGGCTAAAGACACGTTTAATGCTATGCAGTGACCTGCATTCAGTTTAATCCTGTGAATGATGATTACTTCATCAGTGGTTCGCTAGATGGGAAGGTTCGAATTTGGACAATCAGTGGCTGTCAAGTTGTTGACTGGACCGAAACAAGGGACATAATCACTGCTGTTTCTTATCATCCTGATGGACTGGTATGTTGATGCTACCCTTTACGTGTTATTATATGACGATTTAAATTTTTTGAGGCATATTAATTCTGGTCATCATATGCCTGTTGTACAGGGTGGGATTATTGGCTCTATTTCGGGCACCTGTCGCTTTTTTAACATATCAGGTAATTTTTTTTGGAATTCTTGGATATTTCTCTGTTTTCTGGTTGTCCTTTGGTTCATAATCTCAGTTCGTTAATCTTGTGACTTCATTGTATTGCACAGATTATTTATCTTGTTCAGACACTACAAAATGTTTTTTGGCAAAATCACAAGTCTCTCACTTGAGATATTATTGCTCAATCTTGAAAACATGCGAGATAGACATCATAGGGAAGTTGTTCTTAGATATCAAGAATGGATATTTTTTATGGTTAGGCTTGACTTTTTAGACTCCAATATCTGTGAGTATAGTCAATTTTTAGCCAACTTTGTATAAATAAAATTTGAAGGTCTAAAAAGATGCCAATTTTTGTTTTTGTTCATGAAATAGATTGTAAAACTTTCAAAATGAGTTGTCCTTAGCAATACAAACTCTCCAGTTTCTTCCTATCAACTTATCCATTCTTGAACCTTATTGTCTGGCTCTTTTTGCATGATTCTCAAGTGAAATTATCAGGGGAAGCAAGATATCCAAATTCCAAAGTCCCATGCTCTTCCTTTGATGTTTATGCCATGATTTAGTTACAAAGTTGATGCTTATATACAGGGACATTGATGCTTTATGTTGCTTGTATCAGATAATCGCTTCCAATTGGAAACTGAGATGTGCTTAACCAGTAAGAAGAAGCCACCCTGCAAAAGGATAACTGGCTTTCAGGTTAAGCCAACTGACTTTTATGAAATCGCTAGTTTGCTTCGCCTATTCATTTTCTAAAATTTTCCTAATTGTTGTTATGTGGATGCAGTTTTTACCCCAAGACCCAAGCAAAGTATTGGTTACTTGTGCTGATTCACAAGTCAGAGTAATAGATGGCTTGAATGTGGTCGGAAAGTACAAGGGTATGTATGTACTTGATTCTTTTTGTTTGGCTCTGTTTCACTTTGTTCCAAATTTTGTGAACACTATGAATATCCCATTTTTTAGCTATTTTACGGCACGATTTCGTGTGCTTTTACAATGAGATCCCAATATTCTGCAAAAGTTAGATTCTTAATCAAATATATTGCTGTTGCATAATATTTTCCAAAATCCTGTAGTTCACTCGCTGATTTTCTTTTCTCAGGCCTTCGAAACGCAGGGAACCAGGTTTCTGCATCGTTTACTTCAGATGGGAAGCATATTATCTCTGCTTCCGAGGATTCAAATATTTATATTTGGAACTACAGTGATCAGGGAGAGTTATCTTTTCCACAGCCAAAAGTCATCAAGTCCTTTGAGTGTTTCTCCTCCAACGCCTCCGTTGCCATACCATGGTCCGGCTTGAAATCCAGCACACTCCATCAGAGTTCAATCAATCCATTGCCATTCTCATCATCCTCATATTTCTCATTAAGCCAAGAATTTCTCTTAGAATCCGGCTCCAAAGGATCAGCAACTTGGCCAGAAGAAAAGCTTCCATCTAGTCTGACATCTCCAATGGGTAAATCTCAGTTCAAACTTTTCAAGAAGTCTTGTCAGAGTTCATCTAATTCTCATGCATGGGGCCTAGTTATTGTCACCGCCGGCTGGGATGGACGAATTAGATCATTCCACAACTACGGGTTACCAGTGCCCCTTTAAGACAAGGAGACAGAAATATTAAGAACTGGATTTGATCTCTCTATTGGAAAAAGGCAGGTTTTGCAAGTGATCCATCCATCCACCCCATTTGGTTTGCTCTGCCGATTCATTGCATGATAGGCTGGCACATAAAGCTAGTTTTGGCAGTATATGCTGAAGCTGCAGGGTCGGACCCCAATCCATTAAATTTGCCACAGCTATCCATATGGGGTCCCTTCCAAACGCTGCACAAGTTTATCAAGTTTATGGATGGGGCAACGACAGCTAGCAGGAAGTCAAAAAGTGCAAATTGTAAGGCAAGCAAGTGATGATTAAGAATATAGTTGAGGATTTTTTTGCCTTACGACCGATATATGGTTACTCTGCTTAATCTATATATGATGATTCTTTCATTTGTTTTTAAGTTTTCTTGGGTGGGAAAAGAAATGGGAGATGTGTTTTAGTAGATATCTCTGCTTGAGATTGATGGAGGGGGCTCGTGGGACCTCGTGTGATCTCCTCCATATTTGTTCATGGAGGTGGGGACTTGGCGTAGAGCTGGACTGGTGGTCTGAATTTGTTCTAGGAAAAGTAGTGGGGAATGGACTTCCTTTTTGGCAAGGTGTGAATAATTGAGTTATTTGTCTGCCATTTTGATCCGGATGGAACGATCAAGACGTTTGGCTAGCGGGGGTAGTCGTCCCTCTAAGTTATAAGACATCCTTTGATGTTAATTTAGTTTTGAAAAGAGAAAAAAAAGAACTGTAAACTAACTATATTTTTGCCTATTTTTCGAGTTAAAATCTTCTCTCGGCCTCTTTAACGGAAGTTGAAGTCGTAAATCCGATGGAGGTTGGAAGCCGTTCTCAAGAGGGTTGATAAAATTTTTGTTGTATTGCAGATATGATGTGTATGTAAATAGATGTTAGTTTTGTACAGGATTGACTGGTTTTTCTGTGTGCATTTTTGCACCTTTCCACAGTTCTAATTTAATAGAATACTGCTGCCTTGTAGGAACAATGTTGAACTTGCCCAGATGGGCCTTTCTCTATTTTTGTACTGTATTTTTTAAAATATTTGGACCCTTTTTAGATAAACAAAGGTGGGGAAGGAAATGAATTATTTAACTGAGAGTTTCTATTCTTCTTCTTTTTCTTGTCTCTCCCATTTGTTGTTGTTTTTTTTTTCTAAATCACAATTAGTTAAGAATTATCAAAAAAACTCTGAAATGACACTAAAAATATTGCATCAATATTAACTCAATTATCCCAACAAGTTTGAGGCCATTGTTACTACGCATTCAAATTCTTTATTCCCAAATCTTTCATGCAGATGCACACGAAGGGTCATTTCCTAGGAGACTGCGAGGAGAAAAAAAGAATATACTCAAACACAACTACACAAGTTAGTTTGTTCACATATGATGACTGTAGCATGACAGAATGAGACATCTCAATTCTGTCTTTATCACAAGATAAAATCAAGTGAAAATTCAACCACACAGTACATTTTTTGTAAGTATGACAGTAAAACACAATTGAATGTAAAATGACCAAAGTAGACACCAGCTGCTGTAATTAGCTCTTCCACATGCCCAGGCTCCAGATTCCAAATGTACATTGTATAATCAAAGAAGCCCTGAAAATAGAATTGAAACTCAATTCAGCATCTTATATTCCATATTGCTTCATAAGTAAACTTAATACTCGTTGTACCTTTCCTTTTGATGCATATGTGCTTGTGTGGATGTGTTAAAGATATTCATACATTGTGCAACATGTGATCAACGAAAAATAATCAAGATTACAATAATGAATACGGAAAAGTTGCAAACTGGTTCTCGGATAATCCTCATATAGGAGAATTCACAAATGCATAGCTCATTTCACCATTATTAAAATATCAACTTAATTATACACAAAATCCAAGCTTAGGTAATAATAATATATTGGCGTGCATGCTATGCTAATGTTTTGCAGCGATTGTTCTGATCTGTTAAGAATAGAATAATCTCCCCTAGATGCAGGCGGGTTTATGATGTGATCTACACTGACATCAAGAGCTGACAGGGGAGTTCTTGATAAGACCAACCACATGGTTGATTAAGGAACAATAGATTGGCCAAAGTAATGCACTTATAAAGAGTTAAAGGGTCACATTATCATGAATGAAGATGCGCAACACAAACTACATTAACTTAATAGTGCTTTTGTGTGCATAATCACTTAGGTCATACCCAAGAATCTATAGAACCTATTGTGTTAATCAAAAAACAAATATACCTCAGGATTAAGAAATGGGGCCACAAACTAACTGAAATTTGATGTTAATTTTTACCTCCAGCCTCCAGGGTAAGTAGGTGATATTGATTATGCTGCCACATTTCAATTCTCAAAGAAGCTTACTCCCATGAATACTTTTAGCATAAACTCCCTGATGGGGGTGCCTTTTGAGAGTAACACAAATCCAAATTATCTTCCTTAAGCAGACTTTTTTTTGTCTTGTATATTTTTTCTTTTTAATTCAGTTTTTTCTTTCTTTCTTTCTTTCCTTTTTTTTTTTAATATACTCTTTTCTTAGGCATGGCTTATAGTGATCCAGGCGGCTGAACTGCCATGTTTAACCTCAAGCATAACATCCATTTTCACCAATGTCAATTTAGGTTTAAAAATCATGTGGGCATTCAAGATATCAACCAAGTACGGTCAAAAGTTGAATACTTTTGAACTACAGAAATCGAGCAGTCCCCACAATGCAAACTACTTTAACAAGCTAATCAGACCTCTGTCTTTAGACAATGCCTTCCTTCTAGGCAATAATTTACACTTTCTTGGGACTTGAAACTGACCTTTATAAAGCATGCTAATTTATAACAATACCTCTTTCTCCTCAAAACTGTATAACACCATAACTTTCACAATTCTTTGTATGTTAATCTTGTATAGTTTAACAGCAGATAAACACAAGCAATCTTAATGAAATAACCCTGAAGGCTGAATGAGGTAACTGCAGGAACAGAAACTCTTAAAACCTAGTATCACTCTCTTTCAGTTACAGCTGTGTGAATAATTTTCTAATCTATTATTAGTAATGAGTCTTCCATCAAATGCCAACTGGCTCAATTTATTAAAAATGGGTATTGGCAATGCATAGAACCTTGGTATGCCATTACAATCACAATATAGTATTGCTCAACTATAAAGTAATACTAAATTCGAGACATTTTGAAGCATCCACCATTCTTTTTTGTTTCTCCGAAACCACACCAACGCCCCATCCAACAATTGGAAAGCACACTCGCAAAATAAACAAGCAACAGAGCTTGACTGACACAAAATTGTTCTACATTAAAAAGCCTACCCTCAACCACTTTAGATCAAACCACTGGAACAATTTTAAAAACTCCCCAGTCTCAATCAGTAAAATCAGCAATATAATAGAATAGATTTTAATTATTCCATCTTTTAACAAAATAAATTCTACCAACCATTGAGGGTAAAACTGCAATGAGATGAGTCAACAAAGATGCTCAATAGCATAATCAGAAATGCTTCACTAATACAACAATGCTCTACATTACAGAAACCACTATTTCCGTTACTTTGAGATCACTGCCCCAAAGCAAACTTCCCTTCCTCGATCACATTAAAATTGCTCTTATTTGCATGGAAAAACTCCAAAACTAAGCAAAGCATTAAAATATCCAAATCCACCACAAACGCAAGTGATCAGAAAAAGATTTGCATAGAATTATTCGTATAAAATAGCAAAGGTAATTTATTACCGATCATCGAGAGATGAATTATCACGATCGTGATCAAACCGGTAGATTTTCAACAGCAGCGGGAGAATTATTCTTATTCACATTCACATTGCGATTAGCTGCGCAGGAAGAAGAGGTGGTGGAACTCATGGACGGGAAAGTGGTGAGCATCAGCGGACGATCCTTCGCCTCCTCTTCGTCTTCGTCGTCGGTGTCAAATGTGCTGAGGTTGACGCAGGAACATCGCTCTAGGGATGCGAAAAAAGCAGTTGCGACGCTCATACAGACCCACCGTGCGAGGCCGTCCATTTTCTCGTAGTACGACGCCCCGTTTTCATTCTCCATGGATTTGATTTTCTCTCGGCGATTTGAATTCTTGAGAGATCGAATGGATCCTCAGGAGACGTAGACTTAGGGAAAGAGGAATTGCCAAAATTAGGTTTTCTGACTTTTTCTCTTTGTTGTGTGAATTAATTAGAGGAAAATCTTATTATTTTTTTCATACATTACCCACTAAAAGTCCAACACGCCAATTAAATTGAATTCTATTTCTTTTTCTAATAGTTTAAATTAGAAAAATAATAATTTACCAATACAAATATACACTTTTATAGGATGCAAACGAGTCGAATTAACTCACAAACTTTACGAGTTGAGCTCGAATTAAGAATTTTATAAGGGTGTAAACAAGTCGAATCGACTCACAAATCTCACAAGCCGAGTTCGAGTTAAAAACAATTCGAGCTCAAGTCGAATTGAATGAGTTTAAACGTTAATTCGAATCGATCTTGAGCCATCTTTATCTAAGTTTGAAGCTCGTGAGCTAATATATAATTAAATATTATTTTTTATTTTATTAATAAATATTATTATATTATTATTTTTTTATTTCGAATTTAAACTCAAACTTGTAGTTTTTTCCAATTCATTTGTCAATGAAAGTCTTATTGAGACGAGCTGATCCGAGCTGAGGTCGAATATAAAATATAGATTTCGAGTTCGAAAATATTGTCCAAACTCAACTCTGCTTAGCTTAATTGCTCTACTACTTTTATTTCTTATTATGATTTTAACATATTTTATATTTTCTTCTTGTAACAAAAATTCTTAAAACTTAAATTTGAGTGCATATTATTGAATTTAGAATAGCAACAATCAGTATCCACCTTCGTTGATGCCGACATAAATTACTAGAACATTCGATAGACCTATTAGAATTCACTCCTAATATTTTTCAATGAAACTGAAGATAAATTGAGCTGTATTATTCAATTTGTGGAAAAGACAATATTCACATTTTAATAAAATTTAAAAAATTATTTGAGTAAAAAATATT